>PVIC010029149.1:0-15223 GCA_004025085.1 Thryonomys swinderianus
AAAAAAAAAAAAAAAAAAAAAAAAAAAAAAAAAAAAAAAAAAAACATAAGCCACACACTTAAATTATTCAAAGTGTAAGAAATGAGGTTAGAAATCAGATCAAAGAGGTATTCAGTGGGTAACAGAAAATATAACTAAAGAAGTTATGGAAATAATAACCCAAATGAGCTTTCAGAACACATTAACAAAAAGGTAGATGAGCTAAATCAAGTGACACAAAATATGAATTATCAGTTCACCAAAGAATTAGAGCTTATGAAATAGTTTCATCCAGAAAGCCAGGAAATTAGGAATTATATTTAAGACATTGGCAACAGAAACAACCAATGTAAACACAGAATTTCAGATCTAAAAGACAAAGATACATTCAAATATCAGCTACTCATTGACACCTTAAAAACAAGAGAACATAAAAAGTTATGTAACAGTTGCTAGATGATGAAAACTAAAGTAAAATAATTTAAAAAATCAGAACAGAAATGGAATAATAAACGTTCATATGAAAAGAACAGAAAATTTCCCAAACATAGGTAAAGAAATAAAGATGCAGAAAAATGAGGCATACATGCAGAACCCCAAGGAGCATGATGAAGAGAACATTACTCTGTACTACATTATACTCAAAGTACCAGAAACCTATCATAGGGACAAAAATCTTAAAAGCTCTTAGAGAAAAGTAATGAATCAGAAACAGGAGAGTTACAACAGTTTTCTCTATGAAAATATCAGTGGCCAAGAAGGCTTGGCATGCAATGTTTCAAATTCTAATAGATGATAACCACAAATCACATCTTAAATATCCTGCAAAATTTTCTGACATATTTAATGGACATTATACGGTACTTCCATATAAAGGAGAACCTCAAGAATTTCATGACAACCTAATGAAATGTATACTGGTACAAATTTCTCATATTGAATGTGATCATGATACGATGTGTATGTACAATGTGCCAATAAAGATAAAAATTTTAAAAAATTTTTTCAAGGAAATGCTAGAATGAGACAATGAAACCAACATTATCGATAAATAAAAAAGAATGAACATTGCTGGCAGGATAAGCAGCTATGCAAAAGGAAAAAAAAAACAAAGGGAAACCAGCTAGAGCAAAAAAATTAATTACAGGCATAAGTCTGTGTAATTTAGGAAAAACACTTATGTCAGTGGTCTCAGTTCTATAATCAAAAGACACAGATTGTCAGAATGGATTAAGAAACAATCCAGTTATACATAAACACTTTTAATTCATATATAAATGCAATTACAAAGTAAAGGATGTAAAATGATATTGCTTGCAAAGAAACCCAGATAAAAGCAGGAGCAGCTATCTTAATATCAGAGAAAGTTGATTTCAACCCAAGACTGATAAGAAGATATAAATAAAGTCAAGATTTATTGACTAAGGAAGGCAAAAATTATACATATATATGCATCAAATACCAGTACACCAAACTATATAAATATTAAGGAACATGAAAAATCAAATATATACTAATGTAATTATAATGGAGGACCTCAGTACCACAGTTACAAATCGACAAAAAAATCAAGAAATAAATATCAGAGTTGAATCAATCCTTCAAACAAATGGACTTAATAAATATCTACAAAGGGTTCCATATAACAAGAGAACATTCACAACACCATATGGAACTTTTTTAAAATTAGACTAAATACTAGCTCATAATACATGCTTTAGTAAATACAAAATAATCAAAATTATGCCAGGCATATTATCATAGTGCACTTAAAACAAAAATCATTGTTAAATGAAACCACAGAATCTATATGAACACATGGAGATTAAATAGTACCTTCTTGAATAATAAATGGGTCACAGTTGAAATTGAAGATGTTAGATCCTATAATCAAATTAAATTCCAATATGACATAATGGAACCTATGAGATAAAATGAAACCTGTCCAGTGAATGTAGTTTGTAGCAGTGATTTCCCAAATCAGAAAAATAGAGTGAGTTCAAATAACCTAAATGTGCACCTCAAGGTTCTACAGTAACAGGAACAGTCCAAAGTCAAAGCTAATAAAAGTCAGGAAACTATAAATATCAGAGCAGAAATTTATAAAACTGTGGAAACTATGACTAAAAAATTACAAAGAATTTGTGAATTGAAGAATTCGTTCTTTGAAAGAATAAGAGAAACAGACAAGACCTTACATAATCTTGCCAAAATAAGAGAAAACTCAAATTCATGCAATTAGAAATGAAAAAGTCAAAGTCACAGAAGAGCCTGTCATACCCAGATCTACTGAAGTTATATCTGTAGTACTATAATAAAATATAGAACTCAAAATAAATTGATAGACTACTGGATGCATATGAACTACCAAATTTGAACCAACAAGGTATAAAAACATGAGTAGTCCAATATCAGTCAATGCAATTGAATAAGTAATTTTTAAAAAACTAGCAAATAAAAAACCTAGGTCATGATGAGTTCATTGACAAATTCTACAAGAACATTAGACATGTAACGATAATCAAACTCTGCAGAAATTGAAGGCCAGTCCCAAAGTCATTTCCGGAAACAGGCATTACCCTCATACTAAAAGCAGAAAAGGACTTAATGAACATAGATGCAAAATTCTGCACTATAGTACGGGCAAAAGAATGCAGCAAATCATCAAAAAGAGCATGCATTATGACCACGTATAATTTGTTCTGGGGATTCATGGAATAGTTCAATATATTTAAATCAATAAATTCAACAACACATAGGAAGAATCAAGAACAAAAATTACATGATCATCTCAGTGGATGCAGAAAGAATATTTAATTAACATACATTCATAATAAAACCCTAAGGAAAATAGGTATAGAGAATCTTTATCTCAATATAATAAAAGCTATAGTTGAAAAACTAAAGGCAAACAACATACTAAGTGGAGAGACACTGAAAAGCTTCTCTTTACAAAAAAGAAAACGACTCTGCCATCACCACTGCTATTTAATATAGTTCTTGAAACATTAGTTATTTCAATTAGGCAAGAGAAAGAGATAAAAGTGATAAGGATAAGAAAGGATGAAATTGAATTTTCATTATTTACAGATCACAATATCCTCTATATAAAAAGCCCTAAAACTCCACCAAAAGACTTCTAGATTTAATTACCAACTTCAGTAGTATAACAGATTACAAAGTCAATACTGAAAAATCAGTGTCATTTCTGTACACAAAAAATAAACTCACTGCTAGTAAAATTAGGCAAACTATTTCCTTTACAAAAGCATTCAGAAAACTTAAATACTGAGGAATTAACTAACTTACCAAATGAAACTCCTTAGCAATCAAAACTATAGTACTCAGAGGAGACTGAAGAGTATATCAAGAAATGGAAGAATATCCTGTTTCTGAATAGGTTGAACCAATATGGTTAAATCTGCTATCCAGATTTAAAACAATCCCAATTAAAATACCAGTGACATTCCTTCCAGATCTGGAGAAAGTTATATTAAAATTAATATGGAAACAGAAGGGACCCAAAATAGCAAAAATTTTCTGGACAAGAAGGGTAAAGAAAGAAGCATCACAATCCTGGACTATAAGTAACATAAGACACTAAAAAAACCCCAAAACCAAATAACCTTGTTGATTGGTGGAACAAAATTGAAGAGGTAGAAATAACTCCAGGCAAAAATCAGCTACCTTACCTTTGACAAAGGGATCAAAAACTTTTTTTGGAAGAAAGATAGATTCTACTAAATGGTTCTGGCAAAGCTTTCTAACCACGTGTTAAAGATTTAACCTAGATGGACAGCTCACACCATGCACTACATTAAAATTACAATAAATCAAAGGTCTGAATATTAAAACAGAAACACGTCTGCTGGAAGACAAAACAGATAAAACTGTTGAAGGGTTAAGTGCAGCAGAAAACTTTTCTGAACAAAACCCCCGGTTGCACAAGATAGAATACCAATCAACAAAGGGGACACATCAAATTAAAAAGTTCTGCACACCAAAAGAAACCACCACCATAGTGAAGACACAACATGCAGAATGGAAAAAATAAATAAATAAATTGCCAGCTACTCTTCAGAAAAAAGATTTAGATGTAGGGCCAAGGATCTAGCTCAGTGGTTTCAGAGTCTAACTTGCAAGTACAAAGTCCCAAATTCGATCACTGGTAAGTACATAAAACAATGCCAGGTGTGGTGGCTCATGCCGACCAGCAATCAGTACCACACCCCACAAAACCCGGTGTGGTGGCTCACGCCTGTAATCCCAGCACTCAGGAGGCAGAGGTAGGCGTACTGTTGTGAATTAGAGGTTTGCCTGGGCTACACAGGAGAGCTGAAAGCCAGCCTGAACTACAAAGCCAGACTGTCTTAAAAAAAAAAAGACTTAAATCTAAAATATAAAGTCAAAAAAATTAAAATCTTCAGATTTAAAGACCCAATCAAAATAGGCATTTTAAATGAAATGACACTTCCTAGATCAAGAAGTAAAAATGGCCTATCAATACATAAAAAATTTTTGTTATCACTGGCATTTGATAAATGTAAATTAAATGAATGTTGAGATTTCATCTTGCTTCAAGAAAGAACTGCTATCTTCAAAAAATCAACCAATAACAAATCCTGGATAGTGAGCAAAGTAATAGAAACTCTTCTTTATTGTTGGTGAATGCAAACTGGCCCTAACACTGTAGGAATCAGTATGGAGAATCCTCAAAAAATTAAAAATAGAAATTCTATTTGATCCAGATATTCTTCTTCTGTATAAGTTTCAAAAGAGTTAAAGACATCATATTTCAGGCTTGTATGTAGACTCATGTTTATAGCAGCATAATTCATAATACCATGTTTTCCTGGAAACAAAACCTAAGTGGAAAACAATCCATCTTGAAAACTAAAAGTCAAAGCTGCCAGCCACAAGCAGTCTGTCTCCACTTTTCATGGCATTACAGAGTAGCTACTCAGCAAGAGAATAGGGAAGTAAAATCTTCTGCATGATGTTGGTCATCATCAGTGTAATGGATAAGTAGGTCTTATTTTCTGGGTAGGTCTTAGTTTGTGGGAAATATGTTAGCTAAAACTTGGAAGCAGCCTACATGTCCATCAACAGATGAATGGATAAGAAAATGTATTTATGTACAATGGAGTACTGCTCTGCCATTAAAGAAGATAAAATCTTCATTTGTTGGAAAAGTGGATGCATCTAGAGACTATATCAAGTGAAGTAAATCAGGCATACACTCTTGTATATCACATGGTTCCTGTTATATAAGAAGCCCAATAGATAAAAAAGTGTGAAATAAAAACAAACAATATGCATAAAAACCTGTCATGGTAATCCAGCATGGACAGTATGTCTAAAATTGTACCTTGATTAATATAAATGTAATGTATTTTTATGTTTTTTGGCCTCTTAGTCTGCCTGTTAATCTGTATCTATAATAATTAACTTTATAATGACATAAAATAAATCTGAAAATTAAAATTAAAAATGGTGTGAAGGGAAAGCTGAAAAAGATGTGTTATGTACATATACAAATTTCACACAATGAATGTAGTCATCAGGTACTGCAAACATGTACTAATCCAAATAAAAATAATTATTAAATAAGTAGTGAAAAGTACCACTCATATGAGTCATTTCGGGGAAAATGGATGATCACTGTTACTATAGTATCAATTATAATAAATCAGACACAAAAGGTTAAATATCAAACATTATCTCATATGAATAACAAAACATAAGTCATTTAGTGCAATAAAAGTATAGGAACAGAGAGGTAGACATTTTATAGATAAGAGAGTTATCTAAGCTTGGAGGATGATGGGTGATAAGGATGAGGAAAAGGAAGTAAAAAGAACAAAATGATACTTGTGTGTATGCCAACTCCCCAAGATGAATGCATTGTTTATTATAAATGTGCTAATAAAAAATCTAAGAAATGTGTTGGTGAGAATTGGGGATGCATTTGAATGGGAATATAAAATAATTTAATCACTATGAAAATCATCATAGAGATTCCCCAAAACCTAGAACAGATGTGCCATTTGATTGAAGCATGTCACTACTCAGTGGTATATCTGAAAGAGTTAAAGGTAGCATATTTTAGTGATGGAGTACACCATAACTCATCTCATTATTCTGAATTGCTAATAAGCACCAATAAAAAGAAAAAATAAGTAGAAATAAATGCTACCACAAAAATGTATATAAGAATGTTTATAGTAGCTTTACTTATAATATCCCAAATCTGGAAATAGCCCAAATATAGCACAAGTATATTTATATACTATATTATACAAATTAATAATGGACAATTTTTTTATTCAGAAACAGAATACCACACAGAAATAAGAAATGAATTATTGATTCATACAACATGAAATAATCTTGTGAAAAGAGAGAGGAAGAAAGGGGCTTTGAGAGATTTCTCTGGTGTTAGAAATATTATATCTTGTTAAGGCATCAGAAAAACTACACTGTACCCAGTCAAAAAAGGTCACTGCCCACTATTGTGTGGCCTGGGAGCTAAGGATATTTATATTTTAAATGACAGGAAAATAGGATAATGCCTAATAACACTTGGCATTTTAAACTCAAATTTCAATGTCACTAAATAAATGTTGTCAAACATCCACATGTATGTTTACTATATTCTGCTACAACTTTTATGATTCAATGGAGAAGCTGAGTAGTTGTGACACAGATGGCATACCTTGCAGACCCAGTCTTTATACCAAAAGTTTGATGATATAATCTATGTTGTGGGTACACAGATGTAGTCATATGGGAAAATTCACTGAGCTGTACATTTAATGTTCTTTTATAAATGAATTTTCATTTGATGAGGTATCTCTTTCTTTCTTTCTTTCTTTCTTTTTCTTTCTTTCTTTCTTTCTTTCTTTCTTTCTTTCTTTCTCTTTCTTTCTTTCTTTCTTTCTTTCTTTCTTTCTTTCTTTCTTTCTTTCTTTCTTTTCTTTCTTTCTTTCTTTCTTTCTTTCTTTCTTTCTTTCTTTCTTTCTTTCTTTCTTTCTTTCTTTCTTTCTTTCTTTCTTTCTTTCTCTTTCTTTTCTTTCTGCCAGAGATTGAACACATAAGCTTGCACTTGCAAGAAAGGTGCCAGAACTACTGAACTAAATCCCTGGTTCCAGTATATTTAATGTGAGTGCACTTTATACACTTTCCAGAAAACAGTTTTCAAGGGTAAAGAAAAGGAGTTTAATTAGGGTACTTGTTCAAATGCTTGATGCACATTAGGATCGGTAAAAAAATGTTGATTCCATGCTGTTTTTATTTTCTTATAGATGAGACTCATTACTTTTACACCCTCTTATGTCCAAGACATTCCATGAAACTATTAGTATCAGACATAATATAAATTGATCAAACATGAAAGCTCTTCTAAATCATGAAATTCAGAATGTTATGCTGTAAGAAAACACACAATTAATATATCATGTTCTATTCTCTAAGAAAAACAAAACAGTGGGATTATAAATGGATGTTATGTGTGATTGTGAAATATATATAAAATGTACCAATAAAGAATTCAATTAAAAAATAAAATAAATGGTTTGACACTCACAGAATGGCTAGCCCTCATTGGTAGTTCACCTATGAGCCATACATTAAATCATGATTAAAAGTCATCATGAACAGACATTTATATTATTAACTAAAGAACTGCTTTAAAAATTCCCTGTGCTACTTTCTCATGGGAAAATGTTCATAACAAAGAAGGGGCCAATGTAAGCCAATACATGATAGACATTTCTTGTTGCATCTAATAATGCAGTTTCTTTCCATTTGTCAAATTTGTTCCTAACTTTAGTTTCCTATTTGGAAGTTTCCACTACTTAAGTATTGAAATAGATGGAAGTAGTTTTAGGTATGTGAAAAAGAAATTAAGAACCTGAAAATGTTTCTACAAAATAGCTTCAGAGTGGGAAATGCATGTCTCTGAAAGCCAGAATGTAAGTTTAAAGTGACAGGATGGCAGTCAGACAAGCCAGAAACAAACTGCTCACTAAATCTTGGCTAAATTTTATAGTTGTGTTGTTGTAGCTAATGCTGTTGCAACACCTACACTCATAAACTAACAATATGAATGTGATTAAAATTATCTTCTTCCCATTAATGACACTATATTCATCTTGTAATTTGCATTCAGCCCTTGATATTGCAATCAAGTGAATTTCACTTGTGCTGCATTAACTGGCAGCCTTTAAACTAGCAGGACTCCTTTAATCTATTGCCCATTCTTTTCTTATGCACTCTGATTACTTACCCAACCTGTTGAAGTCTTGGAAGATTTAACTCCTATTTAAAGTCATGCTGGTAGATGAAAGATATTCATTTTCTATGGAAACATATCCTACCATGGGATGTTGGAGAGCTAAATGAAACAATACTTGTAAATTTCAAGGAATTTTCTAGTATCATGTGATTGATACTGATGTCCCCCTTTGTTTTTGGCAGGATAGGGAGTTTAACACAGGACCTCACTCCTGCTAGGCAGGTTCTGTAACATTGATTCATATTACCAGTTTCTGACATTAGCACTGGAAGAAATCTCTTTGATACCTGATTTTACAGTAGTTAAATGTTGGTCGACAGAGGAGCAATAGTTGTAATTCCGTCTAAATAAAACTTTGTCATAATGGAAAATAGCTCTATTTGTGCTATCCAGTTCAATATCCACTAGCCTTACAGATGGCTATTGAGCACTTAAGATATGCCTACCATGACAGAAGAACTAAATTTTGACCTAATTTTACTTTACTAGTAAAATTTAAGTATAAATCTCCATACTGGACAGTATAGCCTTAAGGACCTATTTTTTTCTTTTTGAGACAGGGTCTCGCTTTGTAGTTCAGGCTGGCCCTGAGCTCACTATGTAGGCCAAGCAAGCCTCAAACTCAGCAGTCCTTCTGTCTCTGCCTCCCGAGTGCTGGGATTAGAGGCGTAAGCTACCATGCCAGGCACTGTGGTATGTGGTATTGACTGTTGATGGGCGTGAGTGGCCACGCTCAGCATTGTATGTGGTTACTGGGGATCGAACTCCTGTGGACCTTGCGCTTGTGAGGCAGGCTCCAGAACCACTGAACTAAATCTCTGGCCCAAGGGCCTAAATTTCAGATGCTTTTATCTTTCACTGTGTCATAGATCCCTTCATAATTTAGTGAAATATGCTAGATATTCTCTTTAAAATCTTTTTTCTTTCTTGTTAAAAATAATGCAATTAAAATATAATTTACATACAACACAATTCATCTTTTTAAAGCATGCACTTAAATAATTTTAATATATTCATAGATAAATGTTTATTAGTTCCCTCCAAAATATTTGACATGTACAACCTACTGGAGGAAAGGTTTTAATTTAGTATTCAGTTTCACAAGTCTCAATCCATGGTTGGCTGGGTCTGAGAATGAAATATAATGCAAGATCAATAGTGGAGAAAAGCTGCTCACCCCAAGGCAGTGAGAAACAGAGTGAAAGCATAAAAGCAAGGTAACAAAGTCCCAAAATATCATTTAAGGCCATGCCCTATCTGGTCTATTTTCTCTAGCTAGGTCTCTAACCTAGGTCTACTAATAACTCATTCAGCTAATTATCTCAGTGATTAATTTTTCCACTTGATGAAGTTAAACTAATTGTGACCAAATCACTCTCTCAAAGCTCAACAACTCTATTAGGTGTTATTTAAACTGTAACAAAGTGCAGCCATCACAACAATGAATTTTAAAACACTTTTATCACCTGAATAATAAATTCCATATTCTTTGCCATATCCATGTATGTGAAGATCCATATTTGTTTAATTTGCCCCATGTGAAAGAGCTGATGTATACCAGAGAGATGGGGGCAACCTCTAGAGAAGCAAACTTAAAGAAGCAGAGACAAAAAATTAATCAACGGATTCAATCTTGGATAAGGACAATATCTAGGGAGAAAAGGGAGTAACCATACCTCACAATTCAGGACATTAAGTCCAAAAGCTCACTCAAATCCAACTATGAGGTGGATCGATATACCTGGAATTTTTTGGCATTGTCTTGTCTATTTTAATGGTCCTTCAGTTTGTTAGTTTGTTTCTTTTCCACTACCATGCTGTTTTTTTTTTTTTTTGAGACAGGGTCTCACTTTGTAGTTCAGGCTGGCCCTGAGCTCACTATGTAGCCCAGGCAAGCCTCGAACTCAGCAATCCTCCTGCCTCTACCTCCCGAGTGCTGGGATTAAAGGCTTGAGTCACCAAGGCTGGCTACCATGCTGTTTTTATCTCCATGGCCTTGTAGCACTGTTTTAAATTAGGAATTGTGATACTGACTGCCATGTCTTTATAGCCTAGAATTGCTTTTGCTATTCCAGCTTTCTCCTGGTTTCAGATGAATTTTTGAATTATTTTCTCTAATTTTGTTAGATATAACATTAGGATTTCAATCAGAATTGCATTAAAGCTACATAGCATCTTGGGACATGTGGCCATTTTGATAATTTTGGATTTTCCTGCCCAGGAACAAGGGATTTCTTTCCACTTTCTAATATTGTTCTCAATCTCATTTTTCAGAGTAGTGTTCTTTCACCTCCTTTGTTAGAGTGACTCCTGTATATTTATTTTTTAGGTGTTATTATAAAAGTAATTACATACCAATCTTCTCTCTTACCGAGGCTAAAATTTATTGTTTTGTTTTGTTGAGACAGAATCGCACATTGCAGTTCAGGCTGTCCTTAGCTCCCTATGTAGCTCAGACAATCCTTGAACTCACAGCAATCCTCCTGCCTCTGCTTTCCGAATGCTGGGATTACTGACATGATCCTCCATACCCAGTGTCAAGCATTCTTTTGAATGAGTTTGAGTCAATACATATTTATGAGTGTCATCTTTTCCTGTTGGATTTTTCCCTGCATAAGGATTTTGTCCTTTATCTCTCTTAATTAGTTTTGGTTTGAAATCAATTTTTTCTGCCATTAAGATAGTCGCTCCTGCTTTTGTGTGTGTGTGGTTTTCTGTTACATAAAGTTGGTTTTCCAATCATTTACTTTTAGTCTCTTGATTTATTGTTTTCACTATGTGTTTCTTGAATAGAGCATACATTTGGATCTTGTTTCTCAATCCATTCTGCCAGTCTATTTCTTTTGGTTGGCGAATTGAGGCCATTAACATTAATGGTCATAACTCATATGTGTTGACTTATCTTTGTCATAACATTTTCCTGTTGGCTCTTTTGTTACTTTTTCATATTTTTCCCTCTTCCATTTAATTTCTTGTCTTGCCTAATATCTTCATTGTTAGGCCTCAATGAGTTGTAACTTTCACTGTCTTTTTCTGGGATAATGTTTAGAAATTTTTGGTGTGCTGGTTTGACATTCATCAAGTTTCTCCTGTGATCTTTATCATGGAAGTATCTTATTTTCCCTCAATTTTGAAAGATAGCTTTGCAGGATACATAAGTCTAGGTTGGAGGTTGTTTTCTTTTAGGGCTTGAAATACTTCACTACAGGTTCTCCTTGACTTCAGCATTTATGTGGAAAAGTCTGCTGTAATTCTGATGGGTTTTCCTTTGTATATGATTTGCTTCTTTTCTCTAAATGCTTTCAATACTGTGTTCTGTGTAGTTTTTGGTATCTTGACTATTAAATGCCTATATGTGTTGTTTTTAACTTACAGCTAGTTGGAGTTCAATGCCTACTTCATATGTATGTCAAATTCTTTCTTTCTGCTTGGGAAATTTTCTGCTATTAAATCTGTAAGTGGGTTTTTAATGTCATTTGTACTATTTCCTCTTCCTTTATTGACTCCAGTCAGACATATGCTATTCTACTTTGCATCACCTAGCAGCTGCTGGATTGATTTCTCATGGTCCCTTATTATTTTAAAGAAATCTTTCACTTTCTGGTCACTAACTGCAATTCTGTCTTTTATGTCTGGGAATTTGTCTTCTCATGCACTAGTTCTACTCCATAAACTTTCAGTGGAATTTTTAATCTCTTGAGTTTCTGTTTCAGTCTTCTTAATGGATTCCATTTGTTTTCTATGTGGCAACACTATGATGTTCCTGAAGTCCTCTATGCTTTTATCTGTGCCTTTCAATATGGTCATCATCTTTGCTGTTATCTGAGAGATCATTTCTGATTTCATTTTCCAGATCCTCTTTTGTTGGCAGTTCAAGGAGTCTAGGTAGTTGAATTTCATACTGATCCATCTGACTGTTTCCTAAATTTCTCTCTAGAGATCTGGAATTCTGGGTTTGGCTCATATTTGGGTGTTTTCTCCTTTCTGTTTTTTGCTTCTGTAGATGTTTTTAGTTTAATTCCTGAGTTGCTGTCTGTACATTCCTTTTTTCAAGTATCTTTATTAATATTTAGAAACCCTAAGACATGGCTACTTCCTAGGTAGTCCTCCTGGTATAATTGGCCCTTATTCCTTGAGTCTGCAATGGTCTTTAGGCAGTCTTGGTTCTGGAAAACCATGAAAGATACTTGAACTGGACAGTAATACCATCAACCACTGTAGGCTAGTAGGTGTTTATTGTGGAGCATTTCTTCACTCTTCCAGTGGGCTTCAGTTTTCATAGAGGAGCCTTGATGAGGCCTTCTCTATGCTATTTGATGTTCTATTTTCTGGAGTTTGGCCTTAATGGCCATGGGGGACTCTGATGGGCAGATCCAGATCCCTGAGCAGACACTTTGGCCTGTTATGGCCCAAGGCAGAGGTACTGGGTCTCCTTCTTGTCCTATCATCCCATGAGATCTGTTAGACCCATGGATGCACAGCAAACAGGGAGGAGTTGCTCGGCCTCTGCAAATATCCCAGTTGAACACCCAGGTCTACTCTTTGCACTAGGAACTGGGGTGCAGTTGCACACCTCCTCCTTATGTGATGGTCCTGTGAGAAGTCTGGGCCCACCACAGTGCAGAGACTGGGGAGCAGTCACCAGGACCCTGCAAATGTCCCAGATGAACCACCAGGCATACTCACTGTATGATAAGTGGAGGTGCCATTACTAGGCCTCCTCCTTATGAAATGGTCCTTTAAGAAGTGTGAGCCCACCACCGTGCAGAGGTTGGGTTGGGGTTGCTGGGTCCCTGTGAACATACCAGCCCAACTGCCAGCTCTACTTGCTGCACCACATACCAGGGCCTCTTTCCTATGTGATGGTCTCATAAGAATTCTGGGCTCACCACGGTGCATAGGTCATAGTCATTGGACTTCTGTGAATGTCCCATAGAACTGCTGACCTTACCATTACATCACAAATGGAGGCACAGTTGCCAGACTGGGAAGTTTTTCATGGCATTTGTGTTGTGTTCTTATTTTTCACTTATTCCAGTTGTTTTTAGATTGTTCTTCTTGGCATAACCTAGTAGTTGTTGGATTCATTTTCCATGATCTTTTTTTAAAAAATTTGAATCTTTATTGTTACATTATATATATGCATCACAATCACACTTAACATTGAGAGTTTGTACCAGTATATGACACGAATTCTCATTTTTCCCATTCCCCTAACCAACCTACAACCTGTTCCCTTATATACATGATATAGGTATATATATATTCACACTCAACATTGAAAATTTGTACCAGTATATGACACAACTTAATTCTCATTTTTTACCAGTCTCCTACCCACCCTACAACCCCCTCCCCTATATACATGAGTTTATTTCCCCTACTTTTTTACTTTCATAATTTTTTTCTTTCCCTTCCTTATTTAAGACTATCCCCTTTTCCCTTAGGATATTTTCTATTTTTCAGTTACTATCATATATTCTAGGATTTATTTACATTTTCAGTTTCCCATACTAGAGAAAAGACACGGTATTTACACATCTGTGACCTGCTTATTTCACTTATGAGTATGTCCTCAAGGTATGTCTATTTGCATATGAATGACTCAAACCATCACATTTTTTCTTTCCCCTTGGGTGTCTTTGCCTAGTTGGTCATTGAAGGCATCATTGTCTTCTAATTTTGAATTTCTCTCTTCATATTGATTGGTTCTGCTGCTCATAATATGAGTGTGATTTTTAATTTACTGAATTTCTTATTATACCATTTTAAAGGTGCTAATTATTTGGTCAATTGGTCATTCATGTTTTATATCATTTTGTTTAGCTCATCTAGCTTTTTGTTAGAGTCTTCTGAAAGCTACTGCATCATTTTTCTGACTACTTCCATTACTTGTTTGCTTATATCTTGCTACTCCCACTGAGTATTTCTTTGGGTTGTTTTCTAACCTCTCCTGCTATTCATTGAACTAAATCAGGTATGTGGCTTATGGTTTTTTTTTTTACTGAATTCTTTATTGGTATATAATTTTTAAACTGAATTCTTTATTGGTACATTTTGTATACATTTCACAATCACACTCAACATTGGGGAATTTGCACCAGTATATAACACAACTTAATTCTCATTTTTACCCATATCCCTACCCACCCTACAACCCCCACCCCCTATATACATGTGCATTCTTTTTCTTTTCAAATCATGTTTATTCTTTCCTCTCATTACCTTCCCTTACCACATTCCCTTTGAATAGTTCCTATTTCAAAAAATCTATCATAAATTCTAGAACTCATTTACATAGAGACATGAGAAAATAAGAAAACAAAATGTCTCTCCAAACCTCAATTCCCCCTGAAACCAACAAAGGAGGAAACAAGGTATGGAAAAACTCATGCCATGAACATGTCCTATACCTTGTTTCCTCCCTTGTTGGCTTCAGGAGAATTGAGGTTTAGGGAGGCATTTTGTTTTCTTATTGTCTCATGTCTCTATTTCTTTGTTTTGTTTTGTGTTGAAGTTCATAGGGGCTTATAGTCTCAAGACTTTGTTGTTATTATAGGGGTCTATTTAACTACTTTTCAGTGATATATCTGAACATGCCTAACTATGATCATTTGCTGCAGGCCCCAAATCTAATACCATGGTTAGTTTTGGAGGAGAGAATTCAATTGAGTTAACCCAGCTACCAATTTATCTGGGAATGTGTTCTAGATATTTTCTAATTTAATTGATTTTATTGGTGCATTTTATACATAAATTATGATCACATTCAACATTAAGAATTTGTACCTGTACATGACACACCTTACTTCTCATTTTCCCATTCCCCTACCCTCCCTAGAATCCTGATTCCCTATACACATAAGTTTTGTTTTTATTTTTTGTTTTTACCATCAATATTTTCTTTTCCTTCTTTTTTTAAAATTCTTTATTGGTACAATTTATATA
>PVIC010029150.1:0-22730 GCA_004025085.1 Thryonomys swinderianus
CTTCAGTCCATGGTAAGCTGGCTCTGAGACAGAAATGTCATGGTGGAAGGACATAAAAGAACAAAACTGCTTATTTCATTGTGTTCAGGAAGCAGAGAAAGGGAACAGAGGAGAGGTATGGGTTAGGGACCATATATAGTACTCAAGGTCCATGACTTACCAAAATGCATTCAAGAATAGCTGTACTAATATACTAATTATTTTTAATAAAGAATTGGTATATTAGAATTGTCATAACATACCCCTTTGTCAGTTTCATATCCCCCAAACATCTCCTTAAACCATGCTTAATACTCAAGACAATAAGTTCATAATTCCACCCAACAAAATGCAATTACCCTGAATACATCCAAAAAAGGAATAATCATTGCCCCAAAGACTTTGCAGTTCCAGGACTTTTGCAAAAACCTAAGCCTGGGTCTCTTCTAAATTATAAGGTAAACTTTTAGCTGTGAACTTCTGTAAAAATTTTTTTTAAAGTTCTACAGGGCCAGAGGACTAGCTCAGTGGTTCTGGCACCTGCCTCACAAGCACAAGATCCTGAGTTCGATCCCTGGAAACCACATACAATGCTGGGCGTGGAGACTCATGCCCATCAACAATCAATACCACACACCACAGTGCTGGGCGTGATGGCTCACGCCTGTAATCCCAGCACTCGGGAAGCAGAGACAGGAGGATTGCTGAGTTTGAAGCTTGCCTAGGCTACATAGTGAGCTCAGAACCAAGGTAAAATGGTATAGGGTAAGTAATCCCTTTCCCAAAAGGAGGAATAGGGGATAGAAAAGAATTGGACAAAAGCCCAAAACTCAGGAGGGAAAATGTTGAATCCTCTGTCTAGCTTCACATCAGCATCTTCTTGTGCAGCCCCACACTATGGCTTTTGCTGTTGTAACACATACAACCTCAATGTTGGACTGGATCCATAGAAGGCTTACAGCTTCTCTTGGAAGGCAGTTCATGTTCCTATCATTCCCCAATTCTTCTGCTTCATTCCCACACTTCATGCACTTCCCTCTCAAGAATTTATTGCCTGGCTTCCTAGGTCTTCCTTTGAAATTTCTCTGGAAACTAGCCTGGTCCAAAACTCCTATGTTCTGCATGCTGGAAAAATCAGCATCATGTGAATGATGCCAAAGTCTACTGTCAGGGGCAGCAGTAACAAGGCCCCTTTGTACCATGGCTACAGTAGACTTTGGGTGCTGGGGTGGCTGAGTACAATGGAATGAATCCTAAGGATCTAATTCCCTGGGATATTTTCAGCACAAGTCCCAGGTACTATTTTCTTCCCCATCTTCCTCCTCCTCCTCTTGCCCTTTCTTCTGCTCCTTCTTCTTCCTTCTTTGTGAAGTCGGGTCTTATTAATGCAGTTCAGGTTGACCTTTGGCACTATCTTCAAATGAAAGATTTATACCTTTGTATGTTTTGTGGGAAGCGGCTTGGGCAGGGGCATTGCCTCAAACCAGGGGTCTGCTCCCTATCCTGGGAGCTGCCAGGTTGCCTAGGTTGGCAAGGATCCTGTGTGCCAGGGGACTGCACTTATTAATGCAGCCCTGACAAAACCAGGGGTCTGTTCTCTGGGAGCTGCCCTGGGTCACCAGGGACCTTGCTCCCTCACCAGGAAACTATCTTGCATTTTGCCCTGGGCCTTTCCCTACCCCCACCCCCATCCCAAGGGAAGTATTCAAAGAGAGACAGACTTGTGACTTGTGCTAGTCTTTAGCATAAGATAAGAAATGTGCTGATCACCTGGGAAGAAGTTTAAGGAGCAGAGAGAGCACATTCCAGAAATTTTTAGATACTGGCTGCCAGACAAGGTTATCTTTGTACTTTGAGTTTCTGTAGGTTTAGATTTTAATCATGCTAACTGTAGATGTTAACCACTAATTACATTACTGATTGCAAGTTTTGCAAGTGGGCACTGTAGCTAGAAATACTATAAAAGAGCACCGAAGAATAAACTCAGGGCCTTCAGAATTATCTGAGGTCCTCCCGATCCCATCTTTGTCTGTCTTGTGTTTTTCTTAATCCTCACCCTTTGACTCAGGTGCTGTCCGATTTTGCCCGCTGGCCCTAGCAATGTTTGAGCCCTCCAAGGGTGGAGTTTTCTTGATTTCTGAGATGCCCATGAGGCATTATTCTTATCCTTGTTCTCAAACAGTGTATTTGGTTTCCTTTTAATGGCACCATTCATCATTCATTCTTCTTCTGACTCCAACTTTGCAGGTGATATCTTCTGATCCAAAGTTTAAGATTTAAACATTTTCTGCTTCCTCTTTGCCTCTAATTCTCACTATGATGGAGGTCTTCACATCTTCCAAAAATTCTTCCGAAAACCAGTCCTAAGGGCTTCTAAGTGACTTGATGTCTTAGCAATGACCCTGTTTAGTCACTGTGATACAATTTTTTATACTCACAACTTAAAGGGGAAGGGATTTAATTGGCTTGTGGTTTGAGGGAGTTCAGTTCATGATTGGCTGGATCCAAATAAAAAACCTAATGGCAGAATGAATTGTGGTGCAAAACTACTCAGTTTATGGTGGCTTGGAAGCACAGCATTGGTATAGAACTAGAGAGAAAGGGTCGAGAGGTCATGTACAGCATCCAAGTTCAATATTCTGTGAACCACACAGATATAGTCAGGCATGTGCTTTACTAATGTGCTAGGTATTTCTTAATCAAATGAAATCATTATGGGATGAAGGATCATGTCCTCCCAGAACCCCTCACTAATCTTTTGTTTTATTGTTTTTCATTCTTTGCTTCTACTCTTTTTCATCCTCCATCCCATTACACCTATCCAAACTTCTTTCTTTCTTCCTTCCACTTATATTTATTTCTTTGTGGAGCTGAAATTGAATACAGGAAAGTATATGAAGACATTGAACATCATAACTTTAAGGCCAAGTACTTTTTAAGAGTCAGCCCTTTTATGTAGTTCCCAGGAGAACATGGGCCAATCACTTTGATTTATTTAATACTCAGCCAAACAAAGCCACTCAGAATTTGCTGCCGGAAAGGCCCAGGGATACTATCTAGGAATGAAGAAAATTACCTCAGTAGTATTTCTCTCTTCTCAACCCAGATTTTCTATAGGTTACATTTTCTAACTCTTTTGAGATCAGCTCTATCAATAATTAGCAAGTATTACTGCTTTTTTCTGACTAGATTAATCAGAAAGTAGAACAAAATGGTATAAGAATGTCTTCGTCAAAGAGAGCCCTGTTGTCTCTCATGTGCTTACTACTAAGGCCATTTAACTGCTGGTGGCCCTAAAGCTGGCAAGTGTGGAATTAGTCATTCAGTAGCACAGAGTTAGACAGGGGTAGCACTAGAATAAAATCTGTCTTCAAAACACTACAGTCTTCTTCTCCCATCCTGACAGATTTCACATATCCAGAAGAACATGCAATGCTTGTTTTTCTGTCTGGCTTATTTTGTTCAATATAATGATATCTAATACATCTGTTTCCTGCAAATAACAAAAGTGGTAATCTTTTTATGGTTGAAAAAATACATATGTTTCTTTGCTATGGGCACCTGGGCTGGGCTGGCTCCATATCTTGACCATTGTATGTCACGCTACAGTAAATGTGGATACGCAGGCATTTCTGCAATATGCTGACTGACTAACAAGTTCGGACCAAGGAGAGGCATGGCTGGGTCACAGGGCAGCTCTGTCCTCAGGAAGGCTTATGCTTCTGAGAAGTTGAAATGGGCATCCTTCTCCATATTTCACTAAGTACCTAAGTAGAGCTGAAACCTTTATTTTGCAGTCATTTTAATCAGTGATAGCATACAAATAATGGAAATAGTTTGTAGCAAATGAAACTGTGTCATGCCTTTTATTAATGAACTGTAAGAGGAGACACACACATACATACATTCATATCTGTATCTATATCTAATCTCTTTCTCTATCTGTGAAGATGTGAATATCCAGCAGCATTAGCTTGCAGAATGGTGTTGAACTTCATAAAGGTGCCATGACTTGCTCAAGGTCATGAAATACTTCACCTGCAGAAGCTGGACTCCACATCAGTTCTCCTGTTATGATACCTTTTTTGTCTGGTTGTAAGTGACCAGGTATTTTCTAATTCTTCACCTTGTGCTTCCTCATAGAATGATGTGTTTAACTGCCCTCTAAATAGGTGCTCAGAGCATATCATCTTTATTATTCTCAATTTCAAGCCATATTTCTTTGGACTCATCAGTTCTATATCTCAGCAAAGTATATCCATTGAGATCATAATAAAAATATCAAATGTAAATGAAATAAGGATGCACAAATTAGAATGGTTTTGTAATGTGCATTTAAGTTTAATGTTCTTTATGATTCCCTGAAAACTGCGTTAGGCTGCTCTCTGTAACTTCATTTTGTTTACTCATTTATCTCTTCAGCCTTCCCGAGTCCCATCTTCAACTTCAAAGGTGAATAAAACCAATTCAGCTACTATAATCAGGGTCTATGCAAAGTATACCATGGCTGAAGTCATGGAGGAATCCCAATTTATAACGACACCCAGACCGTTTTCCCTAGTGGACCCAGGCTCAATTGCCGTATAGAACCACACAACAATTAGTTTAACCACTCAGTCCTCTAGCCCTTGGTTGCTTCTGGCTGCAAAGCAGAGCTCTGGAACACTGCACATCGGTTCCTGTTCTCTTGTATGAAGATGCTGTCTGCAGTGGATCACAGAGAAGGAGCAATAGTGTGGTGGGAAGTGGAAGTTGGGGAACTTACTTTGAATTTAAGTAGTAAATAATAAGTACTAACTCTGTCATCACGTTGCCGGGCCAGTCAATACAATTAAATTGTTTTCCTCTACAGATGTGGAGCTCAAGCTTTGGCAAGCGCCAGGAGCACCTGGAGGGCTAGTCCTCACTCTCAGCAGTTCTCATGCAATAAATCTGGAACGGGGCATGAATTTTCGCAGTTTTGAAAACTCTCATTTGCTCCTGTTGGTGTATGTCAGACAGTAGTTTCTGAGAACTATGCATTAGCTCTTCCCTGATCTCACCTAGCCTTGAGTGTGTGTGTGGCGATAGCGCCCCCTTGGGGCACTCAGAGAATGACAGCTTTGTTTGGAGGAGGTGGAGTACAGGAGGCTCACCTTGAAGGGGAACCCGAAGAGATGTACCGAAGACGGAGAAATGGAGATGGAAAGTCCTCGTTGCCCAACTTCCTTACTGTTTTCTTAACTAAGAACTGGATGGGGAGTGGATTGGATCCTGGAGGTAGGTAGAAAGGAAATATCTGGAAAGATATTTCTGTGCTGCTGTTCTATGTTGAAAATCTCATCACTCAAAGGACTATGTGGAGTGCTAGGACTCTGCATACTTTATAAAACATTTGCTGAATCTTCGCTTAGGGTTATAAAACATTTGCTGAATCTTCGCTTATGTACACGTTATTGAGCTGAATGTTTTTATAAACAACATCATATTAAGTTCAGTTTATACAGCTACTTTATAAGTAGGTACTTTTAGCTTCATTTTAGAAACGTAGAAACTGGAAATTGAAGTAGACAGGCAAATTGCTCAAGGTATAGTAAAATTTAAATTCAATCTCTTATATACAGACCTCGCTATCCTGTAAAGGATGCCTCCTTTTCACTTGAATTTTGGGGCATGGAGGTCGCCACATTATAAATGCACCCACTGTTTCCAAAATAATGGAACTTTCAGTCTGGGATTTTAACGCCACCTACTTTGCTTTTGTGACCCAGAATTGTTTTTGTTATTCTGAGTCTCTTCTGATTCAATATAAATTTTAGGATTGTTGTATCTAGCTTTGTGAGAGGTTGCTTCAGTATTTCATTTGACATTGTGTCAAATCTGTATGTCAACGTTTGAAGTGAGAGCCATTTTGTTTATGTTGGTTCTCAGTGTCACTGCGTGTACATGTGTGTGTGTGCATGTGTGCACGTGTCTATGTGGTGTCCAAATATGAATAAGTACCATATAATAAAGGGGAAATTATCTAGGAATTCAGCATCTCATCAGAAAGAGAAATTTTCTTGAAGCACTATGAGTATCTTTTAATAGCATAGTGTAATACCTGTACTTTGGTCTTCTCCAGGGAAGGGACGGCCTCTAATTTTAATGTTTAGTGGAACCCAGTGTCTGTAGGGTGAAGCGTTCTCTCAGTGGCAGGAATGACAATCATTTCTTCCATCAGCCTGATCACCTTAAGAATTAGGGGCTGTCAGATCCTGCGGGTGTTGAGGGTCTTGGTTACAGAGAAATGGATGTGTAAAGTTGCATCTTTTTACCCAGCAAATGTGTTCCTTTTGCAGCTCCCAACTCTGCCACCTTGGTACAGCACAGGCCTCATGGCTTGAGGGTCCCAGGTGATGGCTCCCCAGGGCAGCCTTTTGTCTTTAACTTAGTGGAGGATGGAGGCAGAAGGACGATTGGACTTTTTTTTATTGCTGTAGAAGTTAAGTATTGCTTTTGAGGACTCTTCTTTAATTTTCTTCTGTGATCAAAGGAAAGAAAATATGAAGTCAATGGTGGTCGTGGGCTATGGGTCAGAGTCCTTCCATTTGCTCTTGTGGTCCACAAACAGAATGGATGATTTATCTAGATTTTTTATCTAGAACTTTTGATCTATCTGGGTCAGCAGAAGATATAGGCTTCCCAGGGTCTCTGAGCTGCAATCACATTACCCTTTTCATCCAAAAAAGGCTGTCGGGCACATGATGGCTAAATAAATATTGTCTACTGTCTACTATAAGAGTATAGCAGTTATTGAAGTTAAACATGTATAAAAGAAAACACATTATTGCAGATAATTCAGTATGTTGTCCTAATTTAATGAAAATTGGAAAGAACATGTTATTTTGCAATCTTTAGTCATATAATGCTCTTATCAAGCTCCTGTGTGAGTGGCATTTAGAAATTTCCCTACAGGAAGGGAGGTCACACCGGTAGATGTCACCTTTCTGCAGTAGACTGGACTTCTCCATGGGGAAGCGGGAAAGGTGGAACATCACTGTGCTGAAATACAAACTGAGTGATGCATAATGACCAGGTCCTCACTTTGCCCATCAGTTATGCGCTGATCTGAGCGGAGCAGCCCTAGCTGGCTTCTCTCTTCCTCACAGGTCCTGCACTCTGGATTTTTCCCAAGGTCAAAGTAACATGAAGGCGAGGAACATGTCTCCCATTCTCCTCCCTTAGCCAATCATCGCGCACATCGGGCCACCAGTAGGAAAGTTTATGATCTCTGCTGTCTGTTAGCCCTTCTGATCATTTCTTAGTAATATTTTCTTAATCATAGAGTTCCTGCTGGATTTATTTAACTCTCCCTATAAAACAGAAAATTTTTGTGGCTTTATTTTGAGACACTTTCACAGGTTGACATGTTTTTGCTATTGTAAAAATGTCCCTTTTTAATTAAGTCTGGATTTGTTTTTCATTTTGACAGCATTTTTCATTTTGATAGGCAGAAGTCTAATGAGTCAAGCATTGATAAAATGTAATATTTAATCTTTTTGTGACATTTCATTACTTCTACTGATATGGCAACACATCAAATACCTGGTACATTTGTGTACAGGGAGAGACAGAGACAAGCAGAGATAGAGACGGAATTACCTTGATATTTTCTTCTTTCACTGGAAAATAATGGCAACACATCTTCAGTATTTGCTATTTAATGGGCACCATTCCATTAATTTATAGCAAAAGCTCTATGAAGCATATCTCAGGAAGACCTATATTTTACAGATTTTAAGAAACTAAGGCATAGAATATTTTTATCTATTCATTGGGTTTCCTCAATTGGTAGGTGGCTAAGGTGCCTGATCCTAATATTTGCCAGCCAAATCCTAGTCCCAGTGTTTGTTTTAACATCTATATCATGATGTTCCTCTCTGATTTTGACTACCTAGGTGACATTTAGTTCTCTACAATAGTTATAAAACTATCAAAAATTTTTAAAGTCCTATTTCTATTTAACAAGAATCGATTAAATTAGTTTTCTAATGTGCATACAGTTTTAAGTTTTCTTATGTCTTAAAGACTTGGTTCTAGACAGAGAGGAGCAAACAAAACAAAACAAAACAAAAAAAACAACACCACACACACATCAAAACATTTTACAAGGGATGCAGTTAGGTAGTGGAGAGCAACTATAAACAAGTAATTCTGAAGTGAAGCAGACTATATCTGAAATAAAATAGGCAGGGAAGGAGTATTCCTGGTGTTGATGAGAATCTCTGTGTTGTGGTTTCTAATTCATGGGATTTGGGATGCTGGAAGAAGACAGTGGTCGATTGTCTTTGGCCTCTCTGAACAATTCCGTTTAAAGTCAAGTTTGCTGCATGAGATTATCATTAAAAATGAACTAGGTGTAAATTACAAAGTTCATTCATGGCTGCATCACAGCCCAAAGCGTTGTGAGACCAAATGAGAGGGGGCTGGAGAGATTAGAAAAAAAAATGCACAAAGCAAAGAATCCCAGGCTGGCTCAGTTTCCTCAAGACAGCGGAGTTAGATGGCCACAATGGATCCAAATCCCTGATTACACTTGTAAGGAAGATGCTGAAATTCTCCTCTTAGCTAATTCTAGTCCAGAAATATGTGCTCACAAGATGCACAGGGAGAACATGGTCCCTGCAGTGGGGCTGAAACACAGCCTTACCTCAGGTTACCTGCTGAGAATCTTTGCAGCTCGAGCAGAAGAGGAGTTGATTTTCCTCTTGGGAGACTTCTCTTTTATCTGCTGCCTTCTGGAAAATAACCTGCCCCTGGGAAGAATCTGTAGCTTTCCAGGATGCAAAAAAATGAGTCTTATTTTCCTAATGGACATGCTTCCTAACAAAGAGGTTATTGGCTGGTTTCTTTGCTAAAAAAGTTACAGCTTGTTTGGACTATAATATTCATTTCCTGTTCTCTAATAGTGAGCCCTCCTTTGCCTTTGTGCTGTCTGAAAAAAGGAGATTTGTGTTTTGATGGATGTGGTTTCTCTTATTGCTGTTGGACCAGTATCAGCAATTGTCTGAGCTAAGTCTTCTTCCATTAAAGATGCCAGGTCATAGCTCACTAGAGTGAGCTACAAACTTATTTTTAGTTGAAACAGTAAAGAGCATGAATGATTGTAGCAAGCAGGGTTCCAGACTTTTTAAAAATCCCAGTCTTATCAATTTATAGTTGGGGGTCCATGTTCAAGTCAGCGTGTAGAGGAGTTTGGTTCGTGGATGATCAGAGAGGGTAAACAGTGTGTGAAGATCTTTGCCACGTAGACAGCAAGAACTGGGTTCTCCTATTCCCTCTGCTTTCACGCCTGAGTCGTGTGAAGCCCTGGATGCTCCTCCAGGCTCTCGGGCGGCAGCGGTACTGCCCAGCGATGTAACCCTGCAGGTCCAGGAGACAGGAACAGCAGACTCATGGATCCCAGCCGGGAGCTTCAGCCCGGAGTGGTCCAGTGGGTGGGTGAGTTTCTGCACACACAGTCAGAGCTGGGAAGCTCCCACCCACTCTCCGATTGCCCTAGGCATCCGCAGGACAATATTGTGAGGCCGGAGGACACTGATTTTCTTGGGGATGGAAAAGTGTCATTGTAGGGGACCGTGCGACTTTTGGAAAGGCATGATTCTGCCTCTGTGTACAGTGAGTGAGCGAATCTGTTGAAAGGACTGAGCGTGTTTTCCCCACCATGATGGAGTACAGCGAAGGTACTGAATACCTGCCGGCAGGTATTCTGTTGTGTGCCTCATGCTCTGTTTTGATTTTGAGCTTTCTCCCTGAATAGTTAATGATTCTCACATTATCCTTGTGTGAGCAGGGAGGCTACAAGGGCCGGGTGGAGGGTTCCGGGCCTCGGAAAGGCCGGGCTGCTGAGCTCCGGGGCTTGGCGCCCTGTGACCGCCTGGGGAGCTGTGAGCAGCAGTATGGGGTGCTGGGCAGTCTGGAGAGGCCTGACGGATGATAGGACACAGCTCCAGAGCGCCCCGAAAGGCATGAAGCCACCCCAACGAGCACCGCACCCTGAAATGAGCACAGCTCAGATGGGCGGCGTCTGCCTTCCATCAGCTCCTTCTCTCTGACCAGACACTTTCTCGGTGACCATTCAGGGTGTTACGAGCCCTCGGCAGTGTTGCCTCCGCGTGGTTAAACACTTCCATTTCTGGGACAGCGTTCCTAACCGACAAGATAAAAGATGGGTGTCGCATTGCAGCCTAATTTATAGTTTGCTTGATCTGATTGAGAGAGAGGAAAATGCACACAGACTATGTTTTATGTGTCACAATCAGTGAGGTGGGCTGAGGCGCGGCCTTCCATCTCCCTGCATGCATAGGAAAGACCTGATTCGAGTCTGCCCCCTAAAGGCATCTCTCAAACCGCCGGAAGTGTGCTCAACTGGATATGAATATTAGTGTTACATAGACAATATATAATATGTGTAATTTTTTAAAATAGATTTTTTTAAGGAAACATTGATCTTAAATGTCTTCTCAGTGTCTAGAAATCCTTTGATATGCACATGTTCATTGAGGAATTACCTTTTTTTTTAATAATGGAAACTTTTTTTCCCTTCACTGTCCCTCAGGATCAGTCTTCTGAGGAACTCGGTTGGAAAAAGCTATTTAGCCGACTCATTTTCGTGTTGTAGGTTTCAGCAGGAGCATGACCTTTACCTACTAAAAATGCATCACGTGGCGTTGCCCAAATGTAGGATTTAGTCTTTGAGGCCATTGAGGGTCTGATTCAAGATGAACCTGTGGTAGACATTTGCCTGTGCACAGACACCGTTTATCTGAATTACTCAATTTTTCTGATACCCCTGCCTTCTCTGGAGGGTGAGGAGACAATGCAAACATGCACAAGCTTCCATATTTTCTTAATATCCCTTGCAGCAAGCAGTAGCCTAGTGACCCCATGTTGGATAACAAAAAAGAAAGGACATTTGATAAATTAAAGGGAATAAGTTTCGGAGAATGTGGTGTTTCCTGTTGGAGAAAGACAAGAAGTTCTTAATTTTATTTTAACAAAGCCAGAGGTGTTTGTTTGGTTCTTGAGTTTGTTTTTATAATGATTATATTCCTTTTCAGAAAGAATTGTTTAGCTTTGAAGGTCTTGGGGGATTTCCCAGATATCTCCTGCTGTTGTGGGGTTCAGCCTATGCGGGTTAGTCAATACTTTGAGTGTAAAAGCTGGAAAAAAACCCCACAAGGAACTGACACTGGAATCATCAACCTCAGGACTCCAGGGTAAAGAATTATGGCCTTATCAGTTAAGTCACCAGTGGGTAGGTATGTTAGTTTCCTGTATTATTTCTCCTATAATAAATTATCTCATTCTAGGGCTTAAAAACCATGCATATATAGTTCTAAAGGTTAGTGATCAGAAAAGTCTCTCATGGAGTTAAACTCAGCACCAACAGGCCTGTGTTCCCCTTCTGGAGTCTCCAGGACAGAAATTATCTCTTCTTCCTTTGTCTCCTAGAGGCTGTGTACCTGGAAGAAGATGGATCCTTCTTCCATCCTCCAAACCAGCAGCAGAACACCTTTTCTCTTTACTGACCTTTCCTCCTGTCTTTACACCTCTCTGTGACCTTTTTCCTTCTTTTGCAAGGAGCCCTGTGTTTGCATTTGGCCCAAGGGGCTCTTCCAAGATAATCTCATCATCTCAAGATCTTTAATTATATATGAAAAGTCATTTTATAATATAAGGTAACATATTTTTAATGGTTACACACTCTGAAAATTAGAGCATGGATATAATTAGTGCCCAGGACCATAATTCTACCGAGTACAGCCCATGCACATCTTAATATATACCTTCAATTCTGTTGTCACTGACCTATGAACTATTAGTTATCTAAACCTACAACTCAATTGTGTATGCCTCAAGGGCAGGAAGGTCATCTTTAAAAGTTTTTTTTTTTTTTTTTTTTTTGAGACAGGGTCTCACTTTGCAGTTCAGTCTGGCCCTGAGCTCACTAAGTAGCCCAGGCAAGCCTCGAACTCAGCAATCCTCCTGCCTCTGCCTCCTGAGTGCTGGGATTACAGGCATGAGCCACCATGCCTGGCACTGTGGTATGTGGTATTGATGGCTGGTGGGTGTGAGTCACCACGCCCAGCATTGTATGTGGTTACTGGGGATCGAATTCAGGACCTTGTGTTTGCAAGGCAGGTGCCAGAACCACTGAGCTAAATCTCCAGCCCCATCTTTAAAAGTTTTGCAGAGTATCTGAACATATATTCTTACTGATGATAGAGAATCTTTGTTTTAGATTGGATTGCATTTTTTCTTTTTCTTGATTTTTAGAAAATGTTAAAAACAGTATCTCAGGTAAGTTGATGTTTGAAAAATGGCAATGATGGATAACAGAAATCCTGACATACACATACTGTATTATACTTTACACACTTAGGTAAAAAACTGAAGTTGTTTATCCAAGAGTAACCACTAGTAAGTCAAACGCTGACCTTCCCGGGAGTGTTTCAAGTAGGATCTCAGAGGAAAATGAGGTTACCCAGAACAAGCAAGGAGCACAGCTATCGCACCAGTTGATGTCTGTCCATTTCTCTCCCCACTGTGGATCTTTGTTCCTGAACAGCAAGATGGCTTCTCTGGCTGGAGGGCTCCTGGGAACTGAAAATCAGATTTGCTGAGAGTTCAGGGAATTTCCAGGAGGCATCCAAGTATCACACAGTGAAGGGCAATTGTGGATTAAAAGATGAGCATTCACGATGTGTTGCGTGGTGAGGGGATGCTGCTGAAGCTCTTCAAACGGAGGGACCATGCACAGAAGCTGCTGCAATGCTCTCAGCCTCCTACTGCAGCTAGTCTGAGTTCAGGGCCAGAACACATTGGGCCAGAAGGGAAACTTGTGCCAGTCTTTGTCCTTGGACATGAGTATTTATGTCATCAGGGAGCTTTAAGAAATCAGGGATGGGAAATAGTGACTTGGGAGAATTTCATCTTCACTACCAGCCTGCTTACTTTGTTTAAATATTTAGCTTCTCTGTTTTTTTTTTTTTTTTTTGCTTTTTGAGACAGGGTCTCGCTTTGTAGTTCAGGCTGGCCCTGAGCTCACTATGGTGCCCAGGCAAGCCGCCGCGAACTCAGCAATCCTCCTGTCTCTGCCTCCCGAGTGCTAGCTTCTCTGTTTTTTTAAAAATCTTTTTGCCTAATATAATTAAAGTATCTATTTACTATAATAATTTGTCTACCAAGTTTTTAAAATATACTGATCATTTTTAATGAAATAAATTATTTCCTTCATAAATTTTTAGCATTAACTAATATAATTTGACCTTGAGTCTGTGAGCCTTTGTTCTGATTTATTTTTGTTATATTATTAATTCAGAAGAAATAACAAGAGAGGTAAGTGAATGGATCTGATTTTCAGATTCTTTAGGAACTGGATATTAATGATCATGGTCATGATGCTGATGATAACAGTGACACTAATGACTGTTGAAGACTAAGATCCACGACATGACTAACCAATTTTTGATGTGATAAGTCAAGGGCATGAGATAAGTGAAGATTTCTTCTTCTTAGTCCTTACAGGAAAAGAAATTTTGATCTACCTATGAATGATTATCAGTAGAACAGGGGGTGCAGACTCTGGGTTGTGTATGTAATTCAGTGGTCAGCAGTCTCACCAAGAACTTCCTTCCTCAGATAGGCCTCACACAAAGGAAGCAAGTAGCTTCAGATGAAGAGAGCAGCAGGTAGAGCAGCTCTTACTCTGCCTCCATTGTTCATTTCCCATGTGTGTGCCCTTCTTTCTGTGCCCGGGTCCCGGACTTCTCATCTGTAAGACAAGAGGGCTCTTGAACCCATCTGGCCTCTGTGGTTTGCTCAGCCAGTTATTTGCACTATTGATTCTTGAGGAATAAGCTTTTTCCCTTCAAAATTTTCCTCATGCTTATTGGGTCGGATGCATCTGTGTTGTACCTAAGCAGCTTTTGTTATGTGATGCAAGAAAGTTTCATCTGGAGATTTAAAATGATAAACACATACCTGTTTATCGCATTTGGCAATTGTTTGTGCAGTTATCAATGAGTAAGTAAAAGTATAATATAAACTCCAGTCACTGCGCACAGGTTAATACCTGCATGTTACACTGGTCAGCAACATGGGTTCTGAATCTCGTGACCTGGGGTGGACATTTGTTTTCACAACTTATTAATTAAATTACCTTAGATGACTTATTTAGCCTTTTGAAATTTTTTCTCATAACCATAAAATAGGGTTACGATAATACAAAACTCATTGAATCATTTAGAATATCAAATAAGACTAGATATGTAAAAGCATCATCAGTTGCCATTACCAGTTATTTATTTAAAGATCTGTAAGAAACTGTATTTTAAAGCCACATCTGGGTTTCCACAGGATGGGAATAATTGGAGAATGGAGTAGGAAGGAATATTTCCTAAAAATATTTCTTTCTTCTAGGATGGATACTAGACATGTCTGTGTAGTAAACATATATGGATATTTCCCACTTCTATCTTTCTGTTATATTTTTAAATAAAGCTTTTTTATATGAAGAACTTTCAGCATTGAACGTGGAAAGGGATGTCAACCTGAAAAATTGTATGAGGGGAAGCCTGGCCTCATCATAGACAAGGCTGGCACCAGAGCACCAAGCTAGAGGACCCCATTCTCTCATGGGTGCCACGAGTGACAGCTGGGAAGGAAAAATGGTACGATTAAGGTTTGAGAGCCAGGAGGACTCTGCAGGTCCTTCCCGATCCAGACCAGACTGAGACCTCACATTTCCTCTCCCCCAGTCACACCTGACTTACTGTCTGAAACATTTTCCACTTCAGCGCCTGGATGTGACATGCTAAAGTCTAATTTCATCATGTGCTTTTGTTTGTTTGGGGGCAGCTTTGGCCCTGTGTTAGAAAGTGCAAGGGGAAGAGAAGGTTCTGAGTCGTAGTTCCTGTCCTGTATCTTACTGAATCATCCTGGGAGGTAGCTATGACTTCTCTTTGCAGAGGAGGAATCAGGGGCTTGGAATTACCCTTCCTGAGACCCCAGGCAGCAGAGAGCAGTGGCAGGAGTGACAAAGCCTGCGGAAGCCCACAGCTCGGGCTCTTGGTCCTGGAACCGCACTGGTGCTAATGCCTAGAACTGTGGGCTCAAGTCCGTTTACATCAGCTCCTTGGTGGAAGAACAAGACCTTTTCTGGTCATAAACAACTAGTGACTAATAAACAGAAATTTTTATAATGAACATAGCTAAGAGGTATAGAGACTCCCATGAGAGATTATTTTTTAAAAGAGTTTATAAATTTTATTTTATTTCACCCAATTTTTAACGTTGCTAAATAAATTATATATCTAAAGCTTTTAGCTTTTAATAATAGTCATTATAAAATTTTTTAAAACATATTTTATTCTGACATACTAATGGAGTTTTATATGTATTGATTAATGTAAGATTTAAATAATATTTCAATTTGGGGGCTAAATAGTGTTTTAATCTTTTCCCCTCCAGAGTCTCACTCTTTTCAAAGATTTTACATAAAAAATAAATTTGCTTTATCTTTTCATTTTAGGATACCAGGGAGATATCTTGCTTTTAATGTTATTTTTACATAATAAACATTTGTACTTTCAATAAGTTAGTTTCCTTAAGAGTATCTTTGTTAGTGTTACATTAGTCTTACAAACACCCTTGGCTTTGCTTCCAACTTATACTTCATGTAAAGATTTAATTCATAGTCAAATTACTAAATACTGCATTCTTCTCTTATAAATTAGATGCTAAGTAATGCTCTTTGACCCGTTCTTTTATTTATATTCATTCTTTTTTCTCATACCAGAGTCATGGAAGCGTGTATATTTCATGATTGATTTCAATGCATTTATTTGAAAAGTAACAAAAATGTAGAAGATTTGAAAACTGTCTAGTATTTCAACACATATAAGGTGCTGCCTTCTAAGGATATTATTAGCTTGACTAAAAATTGGTTTTATGTAATATGGTTCTTATGAATTTATGAAGCGAAATAATTATTTCATACTTTTAACTTGTGATTCTTTAAAATGTCACTAGAAAAACACTAGAAAGGGCTACATCATTTTAATATGAAGGTTAATAGGACAAGCAAAATGTTGGATTAAACTGGAGAACTAGTTTTTGAAATAATTACTGTACATTGAATCCATTTCAAGTTTTTGATGATCCTGATCTGGGTTTTCTCTTATTCTTGTTTTATAGGAATGAATGTGTTTGAAGGGAGCGAGGCTTAGAGGGAGCTGAGGACTCGCAGGCTGAAGGAAGGAGGCGTCGGCGGCGCCAGGGGGTGTCTGAGGGGGTGAAGCGGGCGCGGAGGGCGGCAGGAAGGACTCCTGAGTCCAGCGCGCGTGGGGGCTGCGTGGGCGCCGAGGCTGGTGCGCAGGCCGGGCAGCCGGGGCGGTCGGAGAGAAACGCCAAGCACGTGGGTTATCCGCTGGGATCTGAAAGCCCGCGGGGTGAAAGGAGCGTCGCAACAGGGTTTGAGTGAATCCAGCAATAAGATTTGGATTATGGCGAGGGGAGGGGAGGAAGAGAAAGGAGCTGGGCGTGGTTGTTGGCTGTGAGACTCGCGTGACTGAGTAGAGCCTGGCACTGTCCCTAAGCTGTGAATCTAGAAGAAGGGCGCTTGGCAGGGACGGATGGCTGGAGACTTTCGTATTCGAGGTCCATGTCCATGGAATCCAGAGAAAACATCCGTACTGGAGATTTAAGTTGGAGAGCAACAACAAAAACATCATATAGGGTTTCTCAAAATGTGGGCAGGAGTGTTTTCCTTAGAACCCTCTCTGTATCTCTCCTGTGTCTCAGCGTCCTCACACCTTGCGGGCCGGTGTGGGCCGGTCTAGTGGGGAAGGGAAGGGTCTGGTCGTGTTTGCCTTTCAGCTTTTCCGGTTGCTGCTGTCAGCTTGCAAAATTCACTTAAGCTCTCTGAGCCTTAATTTCTTCTTTAAGATACGGATGATGCCAGAGTAACAGGGCTGCTCGAAGGTTATATACGTTCATTCTTAAACACTAATAATATTTAATATTGTAAATAATAAATGTAAAAAACATAAATTTTGAATGTTAGCTGTCATTTTGCCTGAGAACTTGTTCAAATATAACCTCTAGATCCTGATCCAGGATTCTCGTGCGCATGGTATTTTAGGATAGACCTGCTTTGTGTGTTGATTTGTGTGAGTTTCTGTTTGAAAGCAGAGAATAAGACCAAAGTGCCCACTGCTGGTCAGGTGGCATTTCTGTCATCTTACAGTTCTAATCCTTACATCTTATAATTGACTTCAGAATGCCAAACACTGTGTCTATAGCCTACTATTATTATTATTTTTTTGAGACAGGGTCTTGCTTTGTAGTTCAGGCTGGCTCTGAGCTCACTATGTAGCCCAGGCAAGCCTTGAACTCAGCAATCCTCCTGCCTCTGCCTCCCGAGTGCTGGGATTATATGCGTGAGCCACCATGCCCGGCACTGTGGTATGTGGTATGGATTGCTGGTGGGCGTGAGTCACCATGCCCAGCATTGTATGTGGTTACTGGGGATCGAACTCAGGACCTTGTGCTTGCTAGGCAGGCGCCGGAATCACTGAGCTAAATCTGCGGCCCTCAGCTACCTATCTTGAGAACATTTCTCTAGTGGGGTATACATGTGTCTGGTTTTGCCCAATGGAATGTGAATGGGCCAGAGCCTGGCAGGAAGTCATCCTGCCCCATGAGTTTTCTTCCATTGGCATGGAGGATGCGGACCACAGCTGGGTTCTATTGTCCTTCCACAAATGGCAGGAATTTAGGTTTCCTTGAAAAACACAAAAAATGAATAATCTGCTACATGAACAAGTAGTAAATATCCAGTGTGTTAAGTCACTGCACTGTGTTTTTTGTTCTTATCACAGAAACTAGTGTTACCCTAACTATTCCTCTATATAAATTCTTCTTTAAGGAACTAAGTACAGGAAAGTATATGAAGAAATAAATCACACCTATGTCAACAGAGATACAAATAATTAAAAGGATACAAAAGTATCCTTATAATTTTGTATAAGTAGAAAAGAATAAGTGTAAAAGTATAAGTATAAAAGGAGCTCTTATTTGGCTCTTGTAACATAAGTTCATTTCTATACAATGTAACATGTTAGTTCTTTCTGGTTTTTTACCTTTCACTAATTAAAAAGTAATGAATTTTGGAGATATTTCATAAGATTTTCAAATACTTTTTCCCAAATACTTAAATTACTGACAATTATTAGCTATCAGACCAGTTTTACTTCTCTTTATCGGTATAACTGGTTTATTTGGCTTTGTTAATCTTCAAACAGGAGCTGGGCCTATATTTTCAACAAGTAGTTTTTATAAAATATCACAATACTCTTTTAAAACCATTAACTAAAAGCATAAATCTCCACACATAAATGGTGTAAACATAAATATTCACAATTTATTCACTTTTAAAGCATATTGGCTAAATTTACATATAGATTAAGTTTGAACACGTGAAACTCTGTTTGCTTCCATCCTAATGGTTTAGTGGCACTTCTTTAAGTGGATATAGTGCCTGGACACGATATCCTGGTTTTTCCACCTACCTGGAGGTGTGGGAGCCTGAGTCTTGGGTAGACCTCATGGGCTTGATGGAATGCTGCTGAGAGGAGGGCAGGGGAGGGTGTGTTGGAGATAAACAGAAGGCGTGCATCAGAGTGGGGTGGGGCTGAGTCGTGTTTCAAGACGCTCATCATACTATCCCTATCTTCTGTCCAAAAAACAGTTGTGTGTGAGATGGCAAAGGGCAGTTAGTTACCAAATTTTCAGTTTTGGTAAGTCTTTGACCAGTGGGATTTCATTTTGATATTTGCCTAGAAAAGGTAATGATTTATTTTCTTGGAGGAATACTGTACACACACACACACACACACACACACACTTTCTGAGGCCATGTTCTCTAAGTCAGCTGAGTTGCCTGAGCCCTTAGTCTTTTCTTGCCCCTAGACTGCACACATTCGGGGGTCCATCCACTCGAGGGAACAGAGTGCAATTAAAATGAGTGTTGGGTGGGGGGGAGTAGAGTAGGACAGTAGGACAAAGGAAGAAGTGATACTGAAGGATGCCTATGTTATGCACGGGATATTAATCACTGGGAGAATATTTTTACACGCTGAGCCTCTACTCCATCCCAGTTAGTTGACTTGCTCCATTAGAAGCGCTGCAGCTCACAATGCCCATTTCCTCCTGTCTGGTTTTTCTCCCTGAAACATCCATTATTCTCTTATGTATACATGTCAGCCATGTGCAGATTCTTTTGTCCTTTCCCTGTTATTTGCTGCTTCCCTGCATCATATTTTCATATATTGAGCTGCTCTATGGTATTCATAATAGATGTTCCCTTCAGAGTAACTGGAACTCATTTACAGGTAAAGTACCGAGAAGGGCTTGATCGTCCAAAAGCACGAGGGAAGAAGTGAGGCGTGTTATTTGAAGAAAAGGTAACTTGTTTCCCACTGTCTGTTTGCTTTTCTGACAGCTCTTTCTTTTCTTATTTAACATCTATCATCCCTGGAATTTTCTATCGATCCAGCCCTGCCTGTCCTTTGCTGGTCTGGTCCCTGCATTTTGGTCCTTGGAAGTTCATGATGTATCTAAAATCAGACTTCCTGATTTGAATTTCAGTGTTGCTCTGTTACTAATGGCCTTGGGGAAACTGTGGCTGGATTTGGCTCATTCAGGAGATGAGGTGAGAGAAACTATCTCATAAAGCTGTGGTAGAAACTCTATGAGTTAACTGATGTAGCAGGTGTAGAATAGTATATGATGTAGAATAGGTCTTCAACAATTGTTTGTAATTGCAGTCAAGCAGCAATTATTGACAGCTGTTTGCTGAATTGTTGAATTAATGCAAATGATCAGGCTCCAGGCACACCAGTGTAAGAGGATGAATTACTACCATAAGAACATGCAATCAGGATGTGGAAAACACTGAAGCATCCACCATAGCCTGGGGGTCATGAAAATCTGTGGAACCAGCAGTGCACTGAGGTGCTGATGTCCACATAGTCCTTCAGGGTGTGTGAGCCTCCTGTGTTAACTAGTAACTTCCACCTCAATACTCAGCAGGACTCTGCTCCAAGAGCCACGCCTCTGAGGACGTCCTCTGTGTGACCCCGTGGGGTCTCCCAGAGAGAACTGAGGCCCTGTACAGCCAGTTTGCCACTGATGAGGTGTCCCAGCTTCTTTCCCTGTGTGCTTACTCTTTTCTGTTATTTGACAGCAATGAAATTAACTTAAAAATATGTACAAGCATGTACAAAACCATTAAGTAGCTGGAGCTATTAGAACCCCTGTCTGTGCGTTCTCTATAAATGCTTATTTACAGAATAAAGCATACTAACCTGTGATTTGAAGGATAAAATGCAGTTTATATTATTGATTTTTAGAGAGATTTAGATGTTTTGTTTTCATTTCACAGTATTTTTAATGATAAAAAAGCTATCTTAAGAATAGAGGTGATGATTGTTCTCCCCTTCCGCAGTCCTGAATTTCCAGTGCTCTTATTGCCTAGTTCAAAATACTTTGCTTCTGGGCTACATCCCTATTTGCTGGGAGATTTTCAGGAAGATCAGGTTATGAACGATAGTCGTGAAACAGAAAGGAGCTGGGTTCTCTGCGTCCCTCACAAAGAATGGGACTTTCACACCCACTTGGTTTCCCGAGTTTCGAGATACCACACAGGCATAACTGATAGGACTGGGCTTGTTGCATTTCGATAGAGCGTTTCCCTGTGTGAAGCGAAGCAGATGACCCTCGCTGGTGGACAGGCATCTGTGGCTCCCCGATAGCGCAGCACAGTGAGCGCTCACTCCGGCTCCTCACGGCGCAGTCACGTGTGCAGGCGCCGCCCTGCGCTGTTTGCTCTGCGGGGGCCTAACGGTGCAGACGTGTCGGAAGTGACTAGCTAATTCACTGCCTTCCCACACTCGGACGGCTTTTACTGACGGCTTCACAGGCTCACAGTCTAGTACGCCATTCATTCCACGTGGGGAAAGTGGCTGTTAAGAGTGCTTAGCTAGTAGCTCAAGAAGAAATGTGTTTATCTGTAGTTCACAGAAGCTAATGGACATGCAGTTCGGGTCTGAATGCTTTATTTGGAGGGATGTTTGTGGCCATGCTGCTGGGTTTCCTCTCTCACAGGAGCTTTGGAAATGATTCTTATTTTCCATGTGTCCACTCCTCTGTCCTGCTGAGCGAGTTGCCCTGCGCATCGCTGATCTTCCATTTTGTTTGGCAGAAGTGCTGTCACGTGGCACTGGCCCACAGGCTCAGGAGCACCGTGGAATGAGTCGTAGGTGAGACACTCACTAGAGTGTGACTTTTCCATCCGTCACACCATTGCTACCTTTTGTTGGGACTTTTTTTTTTTTTTTCAGTACCGGGGATCCAAAGTTGGCACGGTACCACTTGAGCTAAATCCCTAGCCCTTTGTTGTGACTCTTAAAGGAGGTGGTGTCTACAAAACATCTTGTGTGTTACAATGTGTACCATGTACATGTTATTATTATTACTTGCAGAATCTGTTAATAAGAGCATTTGATGACATAGGATGGATTTAATTTTATGATAGGTCAAGTTAATTATTAATTATTTTAGGCAAAACAAAACATTTTTTTGTTAATGAGAAATGATCATATTCGAAATTACTTGGTACAAATTATAAACTACTGAATAATCTTTTTTTGGATATATATCCCTCTTACAGTTTGGGGCACATAGTGGATCTCTGGTTGAATATGTTTTTTTTCCTCATTCTTTTTATTGAAATCGTTATAGCTTTACAAAATTATGCTCAGATCTCAAAGGATCTAGGGTCTGTCAAGGTGAGATACATTGACCTGTAACTTTTAAAAGCTCTTCAAATGATGTTCATAACAGAAAAGTCTGTCAATCACTGTTGCAGTGGAAGGAACATCAGATTTATAGACAGATATGTCAGACAGTGAAGTTTTGCAGATTTTGTAATTGTAATTGAAGTCTTATGTAATGAAGAATTCAGCTATTCTTTGACTTATTGCTTGTAAGTAACTTCCGAATCTTTAACACTTCCTAAGCAAAGGAAATAATCTTTTTTATGTATTGGAGACTCATGGGAACTACTATATCATCATTCTAATAGTATGAACTGGGTCACACCAAGAAGATGAACCATGCCAGTAGAAGGATGGGTACTTGTGACAGTATGATATCAGTCTGGTGTGGGTTGGGGCTTGATTGGAGACTGAGTTATCCTCAGTCGTATAAAAGAATCAGCCAGTCATGCCTGAAGAATAAATTCTTCTTAAAAACCATGGCACTGCCTTGTGGGCAACACTCTCGCATTCTCACACACTGATGTGCTGAGAGACAAGCACGCCCTGATTCCATGAGGAGAGGGCAATTGTCTGGTCAGTACTTATTTGCTATGAAAACACTTCCAGTTTTAAGTGCAGTGTTTCCCTGAGTCTTGTGAGTCGTTCCAGAGAATGAGCACACCTGAGAAAGTAGCATGGATGCCCAAACTTGCAGTGACTCTCCTGGCAGTTTCTGTTGGAAATCACTGAGGGCCTCTAAAATGGAGTACATACATTCTGACATATAAAAATAGAGACACATTCAAAATTATATTCAAATCTATTATATACAATTCAATGTATTGAATTATGTAATATATCATTGTATGTGTATAGTTTATAGATGTAGATATATGTGAATTTTTA
>PVIC010029151.1:0-22683 GCA_004025085.1 Thryonomys swinderianus
GAGAGAGAGAGAGAGAGAGAGAGAGAGAGAGAGAGAGAGAGAGAGAAAGGGAGAGAGAGGGAGAGAGAATGAAGAGATTGATATGGAATTTCAGCAGTTTTTCAAAGGATAGGCACTAGGACCCAAATTCATGGCATTGCTGTGATTTATGTATTATTTTTCTAGATCATCAGCACTTAGAACAGTAAGCATGAAAGCTAAATAGATGTTAATAAATATTTTTGAAACCTTAATTGTTAAATAGCCAGATAACCGCTGTAAACTTTATGTTTTCTAAATTCAAGGGTGATGCTTCATGGGTTGTTTTTTTGTCCAAATGAAACTTTGTAATACTAATGAAATTTCCCCTTACAGATTGGATACTAGTACAGGTTTTCAATGGAGTATATGAGTAGATTTACTAATTTACACAAAACTTAGAAATAAATGTTGAGTTAAATATTCCAAATATGTGAATCTTAGAAATTACAGATATTTTAGTATGGCAGAGGAGCCTGAGGACAAATTACTCCTACTGAGGTCAATTTCAGGGTTTCTTCTAGTTTGACTCTGGTCTCTGACTGGATGTGAAGGTGAAGGAGAATTTCTATAGCAAGATTAAAAGCCAGTCTAACTGTTAAGTCAAGCATGGATCGTGCCTTCATCAATGCTGTTCAAACTAGTCAACTAATGAAATTCTTTTGCTTTCTTTTGATTTTTAGCACAATGTCTGGAGGTAGAAGAATGAGGAACATTTACAAAGAGTATTGCTCTTCCATCTTTACAATAGCATCAGTTTTAAGTCTTCTAAAATGATTATTCGAAGGCATTTAGTGGACAACAGCTGAAGTCTAAAGTTACATAGTAAATTAAATAATGTTGCAAAGAGAATCAGTAATTTTATTCCATCGAAAATTCCATCTCTTCAAGTATTTTAAGGCAAACATAAAATTTATCAACACAGACAAATTTTTCAAAATGTATACCCCAAATTAGAGTTTTTGAGGAACACGAAGTTGTTATGAAAAAAGTATTATTGAGTTTTTAGCAGATAGTGATTAGATTTGTGCTGTTTTTATCTGAGGAGAAAAACTCTCTAATCAGCCTACCTGTCTTCATGGGTTTTTAAAAATTGAAGTCCAATAAATCTTTCTGATAGCTTTCCATGTAAGATGCACTTTTGACAAAAACGTCTTTCATGATGATTTAAAATAGCACATTCTAACAGCGTGATTGAGTACCTGTAGCCTTGTCTTCATTTCAGGAGTTGAAACTAATAATTAATTTTAAAAGCACAGATTTCTAGCTTCTGAAGGTATGAAAACATTTTAATTGCTATGATGATTTGTTTTCAACTATCAAGCAATCTCTGGGGAGTTGGATATGAAAATATCAGTGTAACATAGATGAAGCATACAAGCAGCAAAGATATAAATATGTACATTATAAAAAGAATTGTATTCATAATAAATAAAACAGGTACATATTTCAGGTGCATCTAGGTACATTTATCTTGCAACCCATACGATTACTCTTGCGGTAAAGTAGCTTAGAAAATTTATTACTGTATTTAACCTTTCAGGTACTATATGGATTTTGGACTTTCATAATCTTCTTATACTGTTACTTCTGGTATAATTTTAATTTCTAGATAATCTTATGCTGTTCCTATAAATGTCATGTAATTCATCTTTTAACTTTATGTCCTCCCATCACAATATCTAATATATCAGTGGAACACTGGACAATAAAAAGCCATAATTATCATACAGGATAAGTTTTTAGCACTTGTGATGTATTTCAGTTTATATATTAAGACTATATTATATAAATAAATAAAAATAGACACTCATGCAACACTTTTGAGAAAGTACATGCATTTCTACATGGGAATGGAAGGATTCATCCTTTTCTTGTGCCTAGGTGAGTGAGCCCTGGCTTTTGTAGAGCTGAGCCACATCTGTGAGGGTTGTTGCTGTCGCAAAGGGGATTTGGCTTCCTCTGCCTCAGCTCGCTCATGACCTCTGCCACAGGCACTATTTGCTTGCCACATTCGCCTGTCCTGCCACAATAGCATGCCATCTGCCCTGTATGGTATAGCTTGAGGCCCTTGGCATATACAGTGACCCAGGCTTTGGGCTTTCAGTTTCTAATATTAGAAGCTAAAAACAAGCCTCCTTGCCAGACAAAGTGCCTTGTTTTGTTATAGAAAGAAAAAAATGGAGTAAAATAGTGCAAGTAGTTGACTGTGTATGTTGTGCAATTAAGATTTTAAGACAGAAATCTCATACTAAGGGTTTTTTTTTTTTACAAGAAAACACAGAAAGAAACTTATGGGTTTTAGACTGTCTTTTGACCAAATGTGTATGTCCAACCACATCAAGTTATAAGTATTCAATATGTGTAATTTGTGTATCAATTACTTGCCAATTTTGTCAGTTAAACTATGTTTCCAGGCATGTTTTTGAAATAATTGATTTTCTTATAAATATTATTCCTTAAAACAATTCATTATTTAAACACTTATTAACAATATTTTAATATTATTTAAGGTCTGAATAAAACTAAAACATTTCCTATTGCATTTTCTATCTCAGGCCTTCCCTTAGAGATAAACTCAAATCAAGATGGGAAAGGATGGTTTATGAAAGACCACATATAAATTACTTTCAACTAAACCTTGAAAGTCAAAAAATAATGAAATATAATATGGAAATAAAATGAAGACAAAAATCACAGGTATATGCATGATCCAAAAATGTATGAAATACATTTCATTTTTCACATAATTATGTAAGTATACTAGAGGCAAAAATTATTATTATCTGAGAAATCCTATAGCAATTAACTAAAATAGAAGCAAACGTTTCTTTTAGAATGAGAGAAACATGGAAGAGTTCTTGATTTGGTCATTTAAGGTTCAGTATTGGAAACATAAAATACACAGAGTAAAACTAATTCTATTCCTCAATATTTGCTTCAGTAATTCACACAAGACTCTTCCAGTGTGGATTTTTTTTCCTTTTACCAGATTATCTTAGACAAAAATATAAAACTTTAAAATCTCATCAATTTATACATACATGTGTGTACTTCCTAGCTTTTACTAGAAGAACATTTAACAACACATTAGACTTAAGTATTGGTTTTTATTTCATTCGGATTTCTAGTCATTTCTTGAAACAGAAATTGTACGAGTTTCTGTTTTCATTATTTAGACTTCAAATTGACCAATTTAAAGATCTGAAGGGATAAAGCACCAAAACTTTTATACTGTGCACAGTCTTTACAGCTACAGTAGGTAGTGCTGTTCATAATAGTTATTCTTTACAAATACATTACCACATAGAACTACTTTCTCAGGAGCTATTTGCAAAGACTACACATGAAAGGACTAAGTAAAGATATCCCCAAGTACTGGTAGGACAATGGAAATAATTCAACAGACAAATACATTGTTGTAATTGTGTGTATTTTACCAGTTTAACTCTGAACTTCAGCTGGACAAAATTTGAGTTTTTCAGAAGAATTTTCAGGTAGGATAGCGAAGATACTGTTAAATATTACAAAGCTTTCTGAAGGTGAATGTCAGGGCACCTCAGCATCTAGCTGTGGCTGCTTCTCTAATAGATCAACCTGCGTGGTTTTGCCTGTAACTAATGGTGTTCTGTCCAGGACTGAGAATGATTTGAACAGACACTTCGGCCCTAAAATCCATTAGTTCCTACTCCAATTTATATTATCAACAACCAACATAAATGCATGTCTAAACGGCCTGGAGATCCCTGGGAGAAGCACTTGTTAAATGTAACTCGAAAGCAGATTTGAAAATTTTCTCCTTTTAAATCTATTTTCCCAGGGTCCTAATAAATGAAAGCTGGGCTGCCGTCCAGGTTCCCAAGCCACTAGAGCCTGATTGTTTTCTATTTGTTTCAGTGTTTAAAGCCAACAAAAGCTGCATTAAAGCACATGGTGCCAAGTAGTAACAAGCATACTTCAGGCACAGTTAACGTAGCAGCCCATGGCCCCGGGGTTATAACATTCCAAACAGAACAGAATCCAGAGGCTAGGTGCTTTGTCATGGCATATCATTAATAATGCATTTTAAATAAAGCATGTTTATAAAACACAAAATATCTCACTAATAACAGAGCACAAATTATATCATTCTCTGTCCTTTGTATTTTTCTATCTGTACTCGTGTTTCTTTCTTTAAATCCAAACTCATCAAGAAACATATGTTTTCTTTACTAATTTTTGTTTTACTTCAAGCTCACACATATAATGCATTCTTACTAACTTTCAAAACTATTCCTAATTGTCATCACTCACATCCCTGTCACAGATATTTTGGAAAACAAAGTAACTTTCTGTCAGCATTGCAAATATAACACATATAGTCAGTATGCTTAAAATGACTTAAAGTGAAGCTGAAGTTTTTGTTTAAACAAACTAAGTCATTTTAGGTGGTAATTTTATTAGTATCTTAACACTGAGACAGGCAGCTTTGACTCACGCAACTGAATGTTCTTTGAAGGACAGGTAAGGGTGCTATTCACTATCTATTACAGTGAATAGGTTAACTTACGTGTGAACTATTCTCACGTTAGTGATGGGACCATATTAGGGGTTCCATATTTTAAAGAACAAACCTGAGAATTCTAATGTAAGTATTACTTTTAAGAATTAACATGAATAAATACAAAACTGGCAATAAACACTATACAAAATGCATCCTTGGAATATTTAACTATAATCTTCTTTATCCTTTTTCTTCTCAGTATATTCGACTGATACAACTTCAATGTTAATCTTCAATTAACCTATATTAATCTGTATAATGATTAACAGAAATTCATCTCTATTGTGATTCTGTAGTTGTGCCTCCCTCTGTTCATCAGAGGGAAAGGGTGACAATGAAAATGATTCCAAGTATTTGGAAAGAGTCCTTGACCCAGTTAACAGATAACATAAGTCTCTCATTGGATTCCCTCCTGCTTATGGCTCTGTACTGTGGAGATTCAAAATCTTTTAAGTATAAAATCCCCATGTGAACATCAAATATTTGAAAGGCACCCAAAATTTTAAAACTTTATATAAGCTGTCTTAGTAAGTAGTAATTTTTCATGTATTAATCACAGCAGCATCTGTTTATTCTCATTATAGATACATCTTGTACATGTGTGTAGTTGGTTGTAACATGCAATGATTTGATTTATGTATGATTTCAAAATGAATGCTTTATTGTTAAATTGAAATTTCTTGTGAAGATCAAGAATAAAGTCATACAAATTTTGCAATAGCGCTTATATTATTCATGATTTGATTTAGTCTGCTTATTTTATACATAAAAACTAAATCTTTAGAATTTTAATTGGAAAGATTTGTACTCAAAGTCCTGATTTTATTTTTCTTTTTGTTATAGTTCACAGACTTTTAAACAAATAAAATCTCATTTTACAGAAGCTAAGCTTAAGATGAATATTATTAGAGGGGAAATAAATTTGAAAATACAAAGAGTATGTTGACATAAAACAGGCACAAATTCTCCCTGAAGCATAGGGATACATGATGCTCACAATTTTAAATTATTTGAAGGCAGACAGGAGATGGGTACAATGATACCCTTTTTAATACTAGACTGATACAATTCTTATTATTTCTTTAGTGATTGTCTTGATTATATCCATGGCTATAGAAAATCATACACACCACATGCTTTTCTTTTCTTGCTTTTATAATTTTTAAAACCTTTTTTTATATTAGTTCATGTTTGTGGTAGAAAACATTTACAGTCCCAAAAGCCTAGATACAAAAATGTTGCTGACTCAAAACCATGAAAAACAATTCAAGTGAATCCTATAGGCTGAATTTGTGTTCCGTTACTGAGTTTGATTCTGTGGTTAAAGCTTTTCTTTCTCTTCACACCACTGATGGCTTGAAATCAGGGCCTGTAGGACTTGGAGTTCTGGGGCTGAACTGAGATGGCCATCAAATGCATGGACTGTGTTAAGATGTTTCTTTAGCAAAGAAAGTGAAGCTGAAGTTTTAAATTTATTTTCTTGTATATGTAATTACTCACGTTATGGGGAGTCTTTTGTATTCTTTCCTTAAATTTTTATCTCTCAGCCCTCTACTCACTAGTGCTTTCTTCAAATAGAGAGATATTTTCTCTACATAGAACTCATTGGAAACAAAGTCGATTTCACGAGTCTTATTAGATGTTTCGCTGTGACTTGCTCTCATGCAGATGGTATACACATCTGAAGGGATGCTCTTCTAGCTAGCAAAGATCCAGCTGATGCTATAAAAAATTATTCTCTCTTGGTACAAAGTTAGCTTGCCACTGCCATCCCTGCTGCATTATTAAACACAAAGGAGTGATCCCCTTAATCCCAACCATCTGCTCTTTTCATACTAAAAAGTGCAAACATTCCCTTGTGTTTACAAATGTTGCTGCTAAAGCTTCACAAATTACAAGAAATGCTGGTGAAATTTTCCTATATACTACAATATCAAAACAAAATCCTAGCCACCATAAATGTGTATGAAATAAACCAAATTTCTACTATACGATAAACTCAGCTTCTAATGTAATGCACTTAGCTTTAAACTGCAGTCTCAGAATATAAATTATGTTGGCATCTTAAGGATAATATTTGCATTTTAAATATACTCCTACTTGTTCAGACTTTCAAAAGTGTTTCCTGTAAGAAAATGGGTCATCTTCAATTCTTGTGAATTTCCACAGATTTGTAGGGTGCATGGGATATTAGCAGTAGTAAAGGTTCAGTCCCATTGGATTAAGGGCAAAACAAAACATTTGCCTGTTCAGTTAAAGAGTGCACTCAAAAAGTCTAAAATAGGGAATCAGTATCAAATATCTCATGGTAGAGTCTTGGTGTTCAAAAAGTGATTTAAACTAAAGTACAACTAGGCAAAGACTGGTATTACCTCACACCAAAATCCTCTTGTCTTTATAAAAGAAACTATAAATCAGGATCATTCTAACTTAAGAGATACAAAAAAAGAAATCACCCAATTAATGAAACATGAACTATGAGCTAATCTTAAGAAATTGATGCGGCCGGAGATTTAGCTCAGTGGTTCCAGCACCTGCCTCACAAGCAAGCACAAGGCCCTGGTAACCATATACAATGCTGGGTGTGGAGACTCATGCCCACCAGCAATCAATACCACATACCACAGTGCCGGGCGTGGTGGCTCACGCCTGTAATCCCAGCACTCGGGAGGCAGAGACAGGAGGATTGCTGAGTTCGAGCCTTGCCTGGACTACGTAGTGAGCTCAGGGCCAGCCTGAAATTCAAAGCGAGACCCTGTCTCAAAAAAAAAAAAAAAAAAAAAAGGATTCCAAATATTTTAAATGGATATTCATTTTTAAAATATGCACATAATGTTACCTAAATTTTTCTCCAAGTTCTCTTGATAGTATATGGATATTTCAATTTTTCAATTTATTTTTCATTGAAGATCACTTGCTTTAGCTTTCCCTAAGGACACTGTCCTTGTTGGAAGGCCAATTTCTGTTTTGTAAGGTTTATCCCTTTTGTGTTTAGCAGATAATTTCTTTTCATCCATGTGCCACACCCTTTCCGAATTTTTCTCCGTGCCTTTCCTATAATTTTTGTCTTTACAAGTTTGTTTTCTCCAGTCCTGAAGACAGTCAATCTTACTTAAAGTGGAATTTATATAATTAACTGTTTTATTGTTAAATTAACCCTGTAATCAAATTATGTGTTCTTAAAAGTCTTTTTTTTTTTTTTTGAATCTTCAGTAATTTCACTCCTATATCCCATATGGTGTTTTTTGTTTTGTTTTGTTTTATTTTCTAGTCCATTTACCTGTCTTGGAGATTTTCTTGCTTTCAGTCTGAAAGTCTGAATTATTTAGTTTATGCATTCACTGGAAACCATGTGCCTTCTTACAGTTGTTGCCAAAGCCATCTCTCTTTGATATTCATGATGAAGTCTTTTCTGTACCTTAGCTAGTGAGGTCTTTGGGGACACGTCAAAGACTATTTTGTATGGATGTAACTAGCAATATATGTTTCCCTAGAAAATTGCTCTGTCCTTTGGTTGACCCCATTTGTGTTTTAAACTTGGATCTGGTGAATTCTATAGAAAACTATCTCTATATATGAATGACCAGTGACCTAAGGCTTCGTGTTATATTTACTCCCATCTAAAAAAAAAATACTTTAAAGTCTGTTCTTTAAAAAATCTTGAAAGTATCTCTCCCTATATGCCTTATGCCATAGTTCTTGTGATCCTTGGTCTTGGAAATAAGTATATTTTCTCATGCTTTACCCAGCCTATTTAAAAACTCCAGGGGCATTTTTCCTTAAATTTTATACATTTATACAAACACTCACGATGCATTAGTGGGTATAGGTATCTCCCTTAACTTTATTTCTCTTTCTACATTTTATTCATTTCTTTAACATATTTTAGTAATCTCTTTCACATCTTTTTATTTTCATAATCATGGGAAAAGTAACTGAGACAGCATTAGTATACATTTTTATTTTTGATATAATTTAAAGCCTTTGACTTACTCTGTAAAATTTATTTCAACAGGGACAAAAGATTTGGAAATATATGAAGTAGTAGAATGAACATTTGCAAAATAGGAAGGAAACGCTCAAAGAGAAACAGTAACTCGGTGAGGCGGGGAAAGCAAAGAAGGGGAAGAAAAAAATTTGATGCTATAAAGGAGAAAACAGAAACAATGCTTATGTATACAGAGGATAGGGACTGAAGGGTGGGCAGAAGAGTGGAAAAAATAAGAATGAGGATATATCATGTACATTTGATCATTGATACTGGAAAAAAGATATATCATGTACAGGTAAATAATCTCAGTGTGGAATGTGATCATAATGGGTTCCTAAAATACACCAATAAACTCTATTTATATATAAAAAAAGAATGGATGTTTGCCAATAACATTTTTTAATGTATCGACTAGCAGTGAGTGGAACGGCCAGTTTTGGAAGTTCCCCAAACTCTGGAAATCCCACTTTGTCTGCATTTACCACCAACTGGACGGCTGGCTCTCACCGTCTAATCTAACTGGCTCTCTGCAAAGATGTGCTATTTGCACAGGCCTTACTGTCTGCCCTGGTGCTGACATTTACCTTTGCTCGCTGGCCTGAAAGTGAACCTAAAAATATCACTTTGGTATACTGTAGCGACCCGAGACATAAGTATAAGCTGTCTAATTTGCTGAGTAGGGCTGCTTTTAAAAAGAGAGGAAAAGAAAAGAGAAAAAAGAAAAGGCACACAGCGAAGCAAAAGATGATGCAGAGCTACTTAGATGAAAACAGACAATTTTGCAGCAGATTGCCTAACATATTGGCAGTTCTCAAATCACATCTCAAATCAGATGAAATAAGTTTCAGAAAGTTATTTAGCATGAAAAATACATTATTAAATTCAATGTATGAAATGGTAATGTGGGTCTCCTGGCACCCGCGCTGTTTGCTTACATGCCCCCTTTTGCAGCACGGGTACCCACACTGCGCCGCCAGTGGGCGGGGGGCGCTCCCTCCAGTCAACGGGCAGGCGTGCTTTTTAGACGTTACTTCTGCATCCTTAAACAGACACAGGTCACCTTTCAGTTCTACTGAACTCAAAACAGAGTTTAAGAATGAATCTTTTCTTCGCATCGTCGGCAGCGGACAGAGTTTATTCACTGCCTGTACCTCTCTGCCACTTGAATGTGCACTTCTAAAAATAGTATGTTGTACCAAGTATGATGCCTGTTGTATGCATCACTTAATGCAATTCATTTTCATTTCTGAAGAGTTGGCGTTTTTATGAATTACTCATTCTAATGACGTAGTTACTGAACTGGGATCCGTGCACATTTTTTATAGGCATACTTCTTGCTGTTATTGTGGGTATTTCCCAGCAGAAACATGTCCTCAGACTTAGAGAAGCTCATAGAATCAGGACAGCCATTTGGTACCAGGTAAAAGCACGGGTGAGAAAAACGCTACGGGTCCCAGGAGCAGACTAGATAGCATGACTCATCACGAGTTCCGGGGCCAACACGGACATGAACGCCCACTCACAGGCAGGCTGCGTCAATGGAATTTTCCTAAGGACATGAGATTTGAATCCTTTCTCTAAAATCCTGCGTTTAGGTCAAGAATGACAAGCTTCCTACTAGGATTCTCTAATCAGTGAAACAACACGTGACTGGGGACTCCACTGTAATATTTCTGGAACAAGAAAGTTGTTTCTTGCACACTCAGTTTTTCATGACGGTTTAATAATACATGTCATGATCATCCGTTACTTCCTGCTTTTTGCACCATGGCTTGTTTACCTCTAACTTCTCATCTTTTCCCTGAGATAAGCTACATAACAGTTTCTGCTCATCAACCACTTTGTGTACTTTATCTTCAAAAGTTTTCAATCATGTAAAATTCTCAATAAAGTAGGTGCTATTATGCTGTTTTAAACACTGGAAAACTAAATTTCAGCAAGTCTTGAGGTCAGAAGACTCGCACTACCATTCATGTGCTATGCTCCGCTTTCTGCAGTGGCCGCACCACCGTCCACAGACCGCGCTCGTGACTGTCCACGGGCTGGGAGTTAAGTCTGGGTCTCCTGAGGGACCGTGACGCCTACTCAACAGAACATGAGGGCCACACGAGAGCGCTCATTTTTACAGTGTTGCTAACATTTTATACTGAGACACGCAGTTATTAAAATTGATATTTAGCAATGGATTTTGGAGGTAACCTTAAATTGAAAAGTTAGAGTGTTATTATTGAAACTATGGCCAATTTGAGTTCTATGCCAGCCATCTTTCTACCTTCATTAATTGTAGTTTTTAAATAATCTGTTCACACTGTTACTGATGTAGAAATGAATGACACGGGCCGGAGATTGAGCTCCGTGGTTCCGGCGCCTGCCTCGCCATCTCAAGGTCCTGAGTTCGATCCCAGTAACCACATACGATGCTGGGTGTGGTGACTCACACCCACCAGCAATCAATACCACATGCCACAGTGCCGGGCGTGGTGGCTCACGCCTGTTATCCCAGCACTCGGGAGGCAGAGGCAGGAGGATTGCTGAGTTGGAGGCTTGCCTGGGGTACACAGTGAGCTCAGGGCCACCCTGAACCTCAAAGCACAACCCTGTCTCAAAAACAACAGAAAAGAAAACAAAACAAATGAATGACACCCCTAGCATCACAAAAATGGGAGTACTTTAGTGGTAATTACTTTTTGAATCATTTTTCCTAAGGAAATGTAAATGAGAAATAACAGTTTTATTATACAATATTTTGCTTGTGACTATTTTCACTTCCTATATTCACATTTACATAGAGAAATGCATACGTTTTGTTCTCCAAAGAAAATCTGTGTGCTTTCTTCTGCTGCTTTGCATTTGGTTTTCTATTTGCATTTTTGTATTGTTTTTGCTCTTTTTAAATGAGGCTTTGCAATGAATTGCTTCGAATTTGGTTTATCCTAGGTAAATGGAAAGTAATTCACCCTAAGAAAACTGTGCGACTGTTTTGTCTCAGCAGGCTTCATTGTGAAATCCCAGCATGAGCTAAAAGGATGTGAGGTAGGCCGGGATGCCGCAGACTGCTGCTTTATAGTTTCAGTGCTTATGAAATACTACAGTGGATAGTAGTTTAAAGAGTGGACACATGTGAACAGCATGAATATCTACCATGCTTCAATTAGCAGTGGCTTTCAAGTCAACAGAATCCACCATTGTATTGCCTGCATAAGTATAACTGCTTTGGACTATATTTTAGATAGGACTCATGAAGCAGTTCATATCCAGTACATTTGTTTTGATGGTCAAAACTGTACTAAGTGCTTCCACACATGTTTGGTCTCATCTTATTTTACAGAATAAGTGGTGAGCCTTGTCTCTTATGTTAAAACTCAGACGGCTCCCGTGAATTAAATGACTTGAACAACTTGAAATTAAATTAAAAACCAAACTCATATTTTTAAACAACTAATGTCTCAAAATTGTGCTACTTTTGTTTTATTGTTTTCAGTACCCGGATTGAACTCGGGCCCTTGTGCTGCAGAGGTAGGCGTGGTACCACTTGGGTTCAATTTTAATATTTTTAGAATCAAATGCATACTAAGCACAAAAATTCCTACATTGTGTCTTTTTGGTAAATTTATTAAATTATTACCTTTAGATAAATCATGTCTCAAGCTCGTTCTCCAATACAGGCTAAGTTTAATTTATAATAGCTTTAGATTTTCCCAAAGGCGATCTGATAGAATTAGCATGAGTTTTGCAGATCAGATTTTAGGGGGTGAAAATCCCAAGTTGTCGGTACGATACAGGGAGAGAGTCTGGACTGAAGCATCCAGGGGCTGCAGGCAGAGCCAGCTTATTTTTGAATCGGGAGAAAACTAAAATCAATGTGTTTCTCTCACCAGGACCAATGCATGGTCTAACTCCAAGCCTGTTCCTGTATATAGCAGTTCCTTCTTTCTCTTTCTTTCCTTTTTTTTTTTTTTTTAACATTATTTCCTTATGTGAACAGGGAGGACAAAGAGAGGTTACTAACATTTTCATGCAAACATCTTCAAGCACAGTGAACTGGTTCACGTAATTTAAATGTAATTTATTTAGAAAAGTGAGAAAATTTATTTACTTCTTTTGATGGAAAGCACCATAACCTGTAATTATAAACAAAGAAAATTAAATGTCGTAGTTGAGTTTTGAAATCCCTTTGCAGTAGTGGGATAATATTATTTGCATATTATTTGTATTTAAATGTGAACTTTATATCTTGGTATAAAAATGAACTCAAGTAGATATCATTAAGGTAGGATTAATTTCCTACAAATGCACAGAATGTTCCCCATGGAATATTATCAGTATTCTACAGACTGCCTTCCTGACACCTGAATTTTTCTTATTTTTATTTAAAACTTAAGGTCAATAAATCTAAATCAGTAAATGTTGTAAAGTAAATGAACTATTCACATATCATGTGTTTTTGCATATGTACAAAAGCTAAATCTTTAAATTAATTTAGCCCAAATAAGATAGCTACATAAGTATAAAATCAAATAATAGTTTTGCATAATTTCAATGACATATCAAGTTCTATTACAAATACAGATTGAAAAGTATTTGTGTGAAGCAATAGGTCTGTAAAGAGCCTAAATAAACTGAAGAAAAATATGCATTTATAAATATGAATAGTAATTATATTATAAATGTTTCCTCTAATATCTTCAAATTGAATTATATTTTAAGTGTCACAAAATGTAACGGTTTGGATTCCAGCAAGACTATCTTCTCAGTAATTTTTCTAAGAAATATCACTTAATACTAATATTTCTCACTTAAAATTATTGATTTCTAGTGATTTTAACTCACAAAAATGATTAGAAATTGCATTACTCATAATGCATCACTTTTTAAATGTTTGCTCAATCCTTGTTCTTTGAAACTAAATTTTCAGTCATTTATTGTCACATTTAATAATTACTTTTTAAAAATAATTATCTTCTGATATAATCCTAAGATTATAAGACTTAAATGATTTGCCTTTATAAATTTAATTTTAGTAAACAAGAATAATACTGAAACGTCACTTTGGATAATTTGTACTACATAAAAGTTTTTCACACTGGACTTAACTGTTTTTTAAAATAATAATCATTCAATTGTAAAATAATTATTCTAACTATCTACCTTCATGGGTCATTGCTGTAGCAGAAAAATCATTTCCATAAAGGAAGCATTTATCATGAAAAGTTTAATTGTAAATAACAGACTGAACATAATTAAATTATCTTCATTAAATTATACTCAGTGATTATATTCTAACTTCTATTAAAACGTAGCAAAACAGCAACTCTGGTTTTAAAGTTTAACTATACGAACTGACTATATGTGTGAAGACTCCTGCAAGACATCAGAGCTCAAAATCTACACAGCTATACACACCTTAGACATTTTTAGAGCTCTGACGTCAAAAGCATTTGCTGTGAGAGAAGCACAGGATGCAGAGATTTCCTGTCCTCCAAACCTCAGGAATCCATTTCAACTCCATTCCTAACATGAATTTAAACAAAAGCACACATTGCCCACATTTATCTATGCACCAGGTGCCATCTGAAACTTTTAAGGAATTTATCATTTTCAGTTGCTAACACCTCATTATAATCTTACTGTTGCCCTCATTTACAGGCGAGGAAAATAGTGTTGAGAAAAGGGAAGAACGTTGAATACTCACCAATAAAGATGTGAGGACTCCCTAAGCCATAATTTGCTCCTAACTCCCCAGCATTTGTCCATTATTTCCCAATATCAATTGCCAATAGCTATACTTTGAGTAATTGCATGGTCTGAGTTGTGGCCCCTCACATTTGTATTGAAAGGCGATTCCTTTCAATACAAATTGTGTTCCTAACACCACGGTCTTTGGGGATAGGATCTGTGGGAGATAAATAAGTTCAGGTGACTCATCATGGTGGCCCTTCATGATGGGGTGAAGACAGAAACCAGTGTTCACGACCTTTATTTTCATATGAGAACACGGCTTGATGCCAGCAGTCTCCAGGCCTGCTGAGAGCCCTTCCCCAAATTCATCATGCTGGCACACTGCTCTTTCAGTTTAAACCTCCTCCAGATTTGTGAGAAAACACCTAGCTATCACTTAACCCACCATGCCTATAGTACTTTTTTGTTAACCTGATCTGTGGCAGTGCTCAGATGTAGTTTTTTAATAAATCATCTTAAAAAAATCTTTGTCTTGAAGCAGACAAGTTAAGCAGTTATCTCATGCTGAACCACTTCTCAGTTTTATTCACCTAATTATGATTTGGAGCTCATTCTTGCCTTTCATACTTCATTCTTTTTTATTTGATTTTGTTTATTTCACTTTCAAAATATCCCTGGGTGATACTCTAATAACAACTTCAAGTTAAGTATCAGGATTTGAAATTTATCAAAACCAAGATATATGCCTAAAACCTTCCGTTTACCTGCTGTGAAATCCCAAGGACTCAAGAAGCTCAGCAAGCCCTTACACTATTTGAGAGTGACACTATTTGAATCTACTTTTGTGTAGATTTTGCCAACATAATTATAAAGTCACTGGGAGATAAAGACATGATAGTCTAGCTTCCCTTGTATAAGCAAATTTATTCAATTTAAGGGATTGTCGGGCGAGCTCTCAAGTGTTGCAAGATTCAATTTCAATCCTCTCTTAAATTAGAGATAGTTTAACAAAGGATTGTTTGTCATAGTGTTACAAATACAAAGAGAAAATCATGGTTTTTAAAAATGACTAGATAGCTCGAAACATGCTTTCTTCCTCAAAGCCCTTTCATTCTTCTACTTCAAAAATTCCAATTTATCCTCAAAGACATTTTTCTGAACTTTCAGGAAAAAATTATCTCGACTCAGAAATGTCTTTGTTTAGTGCTAACACAACAAAGAATAATTAATTACATTCAAATGCTTCATATTTTGGATATTAAAAAGGAGTATTATAAATATTTACAAATAGGCCTACTGTTCAATATGTAGTATCTCTAACAAATAAAATAATATTGGGAAAGTTTGGAAGAATATTTGAATGCAAATACAAATGACTATGAAAATAGACGCATGCAACATAAATTTATGTGAAAGAAATCTTCAAAAAAAACAAACAATATGCTTCTTAAGATAATGTGACAAAAATCATTTAAAATTCATCAAAATATTCCACCTAATTTTATTTATATTAAATATCCTCAACCATAAAACAAATGAGAGTTATGCTAGAGTAATAAACTTCAAACTCCTACTATTTAAACTTGAATGTACAGAAGTTAGATCTTTGAGTGCTGGGATGAATTGATACACATTATAACAGTAAAAATAATAGTCTATTCTGAATAATAAGCATTAGCCAAATACTGTTGGAAATTATTTCACCTGCACTGACTTACCTATTTCTTACCAAAGAAACATGATACAAATACTTTTATGAATATACACTATATTATAATAGAGCATAATAGAAAATTTCATAGCATTTCACAAGATTTCTATGACTGGATTCTTCTTACAATAGAGTTTTAATGAAATGTATAAATTTGCTAAGGAAATACATAAAACAATCACCTGATAAATTCCCACCTATCAAGTCTTTTATTTAATACAAGGAAAGACAGCAAATATAGGTCAATATTTAGGTCAATTATTCCAAGACCCTCTCTGGAATAAATCATATCTATATTTGAGAAAGGAAATTTGATTAGTAATTTATGCGATGCTAATTAGTTTTTAGCCACAAGCTGCCTTTACCACCCACATCACCCTTCCTTCCTGGCTCCTTTGGGTTGGCTCAGTCATGTTCTAAAAGTTGTTTAACCAGAAATGTCTTTAGGGGATAATTTTCTAACCACCTTTCAAACTACCACCCACAGCTTCCCACAAACTAAGGTGCATGAAAGCTGTTTCTTCGTTCCTCCAATAAGACAATGGAAATAGTGAATGTAAATTACATAAGGCAATTAAAAATATTACACAATTATTTCCTACATTTAAAGTGGAGTAAATTGAATATAAATTTTAGGTTTTTGTTGTAGTAGACAGTGCAATTATTATAGGAGTCAATATAACACCAAAGATTTTCAAATGTATATGAATGATATTATTTTCAAACAGCTGGAAAAACTTGAGTAGATCATGGAGCCTATTCCTCGTCATCCTCTGAAGTTTAATGTCAAATCCACCGGTTACTGTTAAATGTAATGGAAATATTTTCTATCTGAGGCATCTGCAAACCAATTGATCTCACTGGTGACTACCTCTTATTTATACCACACAAACACATTTATGACCTACATACACACGAACATACGCATGTACATATACATATATTTATATTTGCTACCTATATGCCATGTTAGAAACTTACACAATATTGAGCTTATTTTACTTTATACAAACCCATCCTTTTAAAAAATATATTTCATAAAGACACATTTATATTTCTAATTAATTAAATAAGGGTCAAGAATTAGTTTTACTATTGTATTCTGAAAAGTAAGTTTTTAATGGTACAGGATTAATCCCAAACTGTCCCACCACGTGTTAGTCAACTTGACTCTCATCAGTAAGCAGTGAGGAACCATGGAATAAGTGACTCAATTTCCATTTTCTTATAGCCAGTGTATCATCTTCTGGAGGATGAAATCACTCGTCATTAGGATCAACACAGAGACTTTTATCAGCAAATGTGTGAGAGACCAGAAGACCTTCCAAAGGTAACAACATAAATTAAATCAACATTTCACCCCCCCCAAAAAAAAAAAAGAAAAAAAGAGGAGAAATGAGGAAAAGTCTTAAAGGAAGTGAATGCATGAGGGTCATTAGACTTAAAAAAAAATACAAGAAAAATAACATGAAGAAGAGTTAAAATTTTAGGGGACTATTATATTTTAAGAGTATTGTGTTATGATTATAAATTAGGTTCTTACTGTATCTATCTACTTATAGATATAGATATTTTAATTTTCTTTTTAAGGAGAAAATAAAACACAATTTTAAAATTTAGCTAAAAACTGTTACCATCTATTGATTTCAACAATCCTGATTGTGGTTTAGTCCTTATGCTACTAAGGTTCTTCATTTGAAAGGTGTCACACTTAGCTAAATATTAAGAGTCTTAAAACTCCATAACTTCAAATTATAAATACATATCATTAGAAAAGTGTGAATACCTCAACACTATAATCACAGATGGAAGGGTATAAAGCCATCAGCAATAGCAACAAAAATTACAGAGTACTTTTCACGAATGTTAAATAAGGATGACATAGAATGTTTACTATGACAACTGAAATTTAAATTCATAGTATGCAGAAGAGTAAAAATCTAACCATGGTCCTTTATCAATGTGAACACACAATACTAGGCTGAGCAGACCCATTCCGTTGGAAAGGTGATGTATGTGATCCTCGGGGAACAGCTACAGCTAGAAGAGGTGATGCTGACAGTTAGAGGTCCTGTCATGGGCTCGAGCCAGGCCAAAATGCACTTTCTAGAAGTACTATAACAAAAGAATTCTAGAATCCTGATCTATTTAAAGTATTATAAAATTTTATGGACTTTGCCTTGTTTTTAAACTCATTTTACTCTCATTGCAAACTTCTCCATCACAGGGGTAGAAAAAATGTATTTTAAAGGCAGACTCAGTTCCTAATCTCATAATGGCATTATAAACCATGCATTTATCTCTGTTGTACAGGGTTGGGGCTGAGCGGTACATCCTCCAACATCATTTAGACCTAACTCTAGTGCTGTTATTTCTGTTTTGAAACTACTACAGACACCTGACAGTATAGGCTAACTACTTACTAGCACATGAAATTATAAAGGTAAAAAATTGGACAGAAGAGGTTTTTAAAAATCATGTAATATCAGAGAAAAACTTTTTCAGTGGAATAGAAGACCACACTCTAAAAGTAAACAGTGTTTCCACTGTTTTTCCACACTGCCATATGGAGGACTATATATGCCATACATATGACATATTATTAAGTATACATACTAAATAATATACACAAATATATATTTTAAATAATATATAAGTTCATAGAAATATTCTTTATTTGATTTTCACAAAAATTTCTATGAGGGCCGGGCATGGTGGCTCTCGCCTGTCATCCCAGCACTTGGTAGGCAGAGACAGGAGGATTGCTGAGTTCAAGTCTTGCCTGGACTACATAGTGAGCTCAGAGCCCGCCTGAACTACAAAGCGAGACCTTGTCTCAAAAAAAAAATTTTCTATGAGGGTCGGAGACTTAGCTCAGTGGTTCCAGTGCCTACCTCGCAAGCTCAAGGTCCTGAGTTTGATCCCCGGTAACCACATACAATGCTGGGCATGGTGACTCACGCCCACCAACAATCAACCAGCAGTCAGCACCACATACCACAGTGCCGGGCGTGGTGTCTCATGCCTGTAATCCCAGCACTCGGGAGGCAGAGGCAGGAGGATTGCTGAGTTCCAGGCTTGTCTGGGCTACATAGTGAGCTCAGGGCCAGCCTGAACTACACAGTGAGACCCTGTCTCAAAAAATAAAAGCTTCTATGAAAAAATAGTTATACTACACTTAAGAAAAGTTATTTTAATAAAACACATAAAATATATATGCTAAAGAATACGGTGCTAAATTTAAGCCAATTAAAAGTTTCTTACCAATAGAAAGTTAAAATTAAAAGTTGTGTCATTTAACTGCAGTAAAGTGTTCTCAAATATAAGTAGTGAATCCATAATGTGATCTGAATTTACAATGTAAATTGCAAAACCTATCTTGAGTCACTAAAAATAGAGAAATAATTGATCAAATAATCAGATTTCACGATCAATGTACCAAATAGGCCAGTTCTTTGTACAGGCAATTTTTTTCTATTGTCATCTGGAAAAAATCATATTACAATAATGATGTCGGTGATAAGAATGAGACTTTATCCCAAGTAATATCCCCTTTGTTGCTATTTCTTCTTGGTGGCTCCTGGTGGGTACAAACCTCTATCATAAACACAGAGGTCAATACTTGTCACATGAGCAGGGCAGAAAAGAGGATCTACAGTCTAGTTTGATACTTGTCTGAAGGCTAGAGTCAACTGCTGCTGAAAGCTGAATGATTCTTTTAAATTAGTTTTTCTAAACATTTGTTTCTGGAAGAAAAAAAAACAATTTTGGAAGAAGATGTGAAAATTGAAATAGGACTGCTAACACTTCAAATTGAAAAAATTAGAGCAGTAAACAAACAAACAAGGACACAGTGTTCTCTCGCTATATTTTGATTTTTAAAAACTGAGACTTCCCGCAGAGAATTATAGCTACCACCTATGTGTATCTGTGTTTGTACAGTTGTTTACAAATATGCACATGAATATCACCGATTTTAGGTGAGTGTTGGGAAGTGCTGCTTTAAATATGCTTTACAAAAGAAAACTGTAGACTTAGTGATTTATCCTAGAGAGCAGCAATAAAAATGGGAAATGTATAGAAATTGCCAGATATTCTTTGTTCTTAAAATGAGGTTGTCATGTGTAATATGGTTCTGAATCATTTCTTGGCTTTGAGAACTGTGTGCCTGCAGTTCAAAGACACGGACACTAGATGGCAGCCCTATATACCACGCGCCATAAATCCCTTAAAAAATAAATGTTCTCTAAGAAAATCATTTTTTGCTGAAAAGAAATAAATACGTTTAGTGCTTACTCAAACCAGTTTTTATAATGTATCAGTCTTGTGTAATATGTTATTGGTTATCTGTATGAAGAGGTTTCATGTAGTTCATTATCTACATAATAACGCGAATTATTTAGAATTTTTGACTAGACACTTCCTGTAAATTAAATATAAATTTATGAAATCCTACACGACACTGTTTCTGTCTACTGTCAATGAAATAACCAAGATTCAGACCAGTAGAAATGTTTAGAGCTCTTTTTTAGAGCTCTTGATATGACTTTTATCTATATTCAGCCCTAAATTCATACTATACTGAGGAAATTTCAGGAACCTGAAATTCTCACCTTCTATATTTTGCACGTTACCTTGAAACTTGATCTGTAGTACATCCCTATCACAGATTAATTTCCTTTCTTTTACTTTATAGTTTACATTACCATACATATATTATCTCAATTCCCACTTCACTAAGCCATGCTCAAGAGCGTTCTCTCATGATTTTATAGCAATGTTATCAAGTAGTCAATTGCAGAGACTCCGTGCAACTTATCTGCATGATGTTAAAGATGTGCTTCCCCGCCTCTCTTAGCCGGTGGTGTATTAGGCCTAGAATGTCCCTACAGAACCTCGCGAACCTGGAGGAGCTTCAGGAAGGGACTGGGGCCGCCGAGACTCCACAGGAGACGTCCTGATGGAAGTGGGGCTGGGAGAGAAGCTGGGCTCCGGGCCGTGGCCGAGGGGGCAGATCCCTCCTGCTGGGTGCGCCCTGTCACTCTGCTCCGCCACTGCAGTGTGGGCAGCGTGTCCTCGACTGTGCCACCCTGCCGAGAGCTTCCTGTCTTCGAGCCAGCTCGAACAAATTTCTCCTTTAATTTGTGGGTAGATGAGAAGACTCACTGAGGTGTCTTGAGTGAAACCTTTCCATACCGATTATGAATCCAGTTGTAGAGCATCGTCTCTAAAAAGAGACGATGTTTGGGCAGGTTAGAGTACCTCTGTTGGAAGATTTTAAACAAAAACAAATTGAATTAAAAGGTGGCACACTATGACACGTATGATGGAAGCTACGGGGTATTTTCACTTAAGAAAGCAGCTCTATCTAGATATGCAAACTTCTCTTGTCTTTGCCAATTCCATTTCATTCTCAGGTTGGTACTCGGAGGGGCATGAGGTGCACTAACTAATAAAGACTGTACAGCTTATTCACCTTTTCACTTGGAAAAGGGAAGTATTCTGACACCGTGGAGGTTAACATCAGGTGCTTCCTCATGTGAACAGTGTGCAATATACAACAAAGGGCAACTAACTACGTCAGAACCACAGAGAATGACCTGGGTATTCTAAGAATGTGTTTCGTATCGCAGTTTAGCAAACTGGAACCTATACTTAGGACACATAAAAACTTTTCTATGCTTCTAAAGAAAGTAAAACAACTAGATCTCTGAAGTTTAATAATGCAGTGAAAAGTTGAACAGATTGTCGGTCTGTATGTGATTCAAACAGGCAACACTTTTCTACAGAGGACGTTGGCCTAGAGACATAACAAGAAAGCACTCTGGCGATGATGTATCATTTTGCAGAATTGGAAGAGTGTAATGGGCTGACAGAAAGTGGACCTAAAATGAAGAGAACGCACCAAGTTGCTACAGGCAGTTTACTTGCAGACTAAAATCCTCATTAGCAGCACAAAGCTGGATGCCAAATTTTTGCTACCTTCGCACCACCCAGCCAAGGAGGCACTAATTAGATGTGGGGGAAACTGACTTACTAAATAAAGCCCATCGCGTGTTTGTGATTAGGCACTGAATGACAGGGGTGAGCATGAAGATCCAAATTCAGTCATCGCTGATGAGCACCAGGGGGTTGTCTAGATTAAAGTTCAGCAAGATGGTCCGTTTCAAAGTTAACTCCTCAGCTGAAAAAGCTATGCTCTCGCATAGGTGAGGGAATCAATTAAAGTGATGTAGTAGAGGGATGAGTGGGAAAACACAGGAAACTAGTTTATGGATGCTGTACAGGGGACACAATCTGAAATAAGCATCAGCATCAGCAGGGTATTGCAGAAGCTGAATTTTAGACAGAGAAAAATTTCATAAGTGTATTACCACAATAGTCTTAATTGGTATCCGTGTTGTGGTGGGAATAGAGGAGACAGATCCCTGTGGGTAGATATGTAATAATGATTAGTGAGTTAAAAGTAAGTACATCGACAGTAACAGATTTTGGAAAGGATCAAGAAAGAAGATCAGGGGCCGGAGATTTAGCTCAGTGGTTCCGGTGCCTGCCTCACAAGTGCAAGGTCCTGAGTTTGATCCTGGTAATCACATACAATGCTGGGCATGGTGACTCACGCCTGTAATCCCAGCACTTGGGAGACAGAGACAGGAGGATTGCTGAGTTCCAGGCTTGCCTGGGCTACATAGTGAGCTCAGGGCCAGCCTGAACTACAAAGCAAGACCCTGTCTCAAAAAA
>PVIC010029152.1:0-22709 GCA_004025085.1 Thryonomys swinderianus
TATGTAGAGGAAACTGGAGCTCCACACAGGTGCTATAGTCATAAACAGTTTCTATTCCAAGGATAGTTTAAAATAACCATGTCTGTAACTGGGAGCCAGACACTGGCACAGGCAATTATTATGTTCACTAAAGCTCTTCATAGACTACTGTATTAAGTAAGTCACCCTTTTTGCTAATAATTCTGCTTTTCTAGCATGTAGCTACTACATAAAGCAGAGCGTTTTCTATTATGATAAATGCAAAATTCCAAATCAAAAACTAATGCTTTTAAATAGGAGAGTAGTTTTTTAAAATGTCCTGTGAGAGTAATAGCTCAAAGTCTGTTTTTTCCTAAGAATTACCATAATATTATTTCTACAACCTAATATTGAAACCTTTATGATATATACTGTGCTAGGCAGTAGTAACTTTTAAAAATTTAGGTAGTAGCAAAATAAAAGTATTTAAAAGGTACTAAAAAGTTGTATTTCTTTATGTCTCCATGAAGGTTCCCTGAAGGATCATGAACAGAATGGATGCCAGTTATGTAAAAGTGATAGATACTGTGAACCGCATGATTATGAATACTGCTGTCCGTGTGAATGGCATCAGACAGAACATAATAGGCAACTAAATGCAATAGAGAACAATATTAAGAAGTAAGGCTTTTTCAGAAAATTCTTTTGGCAGGACCCATGTGCACACCTGTGATTGAATTATTTCCACAAAATCTTCCCTGACATGTGACATACCTAGATTACTCGTGTTTCATCCATCCCTTTTTGTGTATGTGTGTTCCAGTACCAGGTGTTGAACCCAGGGCCCGTGCAGTGAACTGCACATCCCTATATAGCCCTTTAATTTTGAGACAAGGTTTCACTGAGTTGTCCGGGTGGAACTCAGACTTGAAGTCTCCCTAGCCCACATGCCCAGAGTATTCAGGTTCAAGACATGCACCACCAGGCCTGGCTCAAATAGTTCATCTGTCTCCAAGGAGGGTAACTAAGAAGTATTGAAAGAGAAGCTTGATGACAATAATAGGTGGATACTTTTTCTAAATTGGAACGTGGCTGGCATTATTTCAATCTGTCTGAAATTGCCTTGTTGTAATAATAACGTGTATGCAAACTGTTTTCAGAAAGGCTTGCAGTTGTGAAGGATTCCCATTCCAAGAGGTAATGAACACTAATTCAGTTGTTTGTATATTTCACAGGAGCTTTGAAAAGTCTCAACTCATATTATCTTTTCTCTTTGTTAGGTTATTCAAGAATTCCTTTTGAACAAGGATAAATTGGTGGGGGTAATCAGGAACCAAAGACCCAATTTACTCTTGTTTCAGGTATTTGAACATAAATTTTTCCTGTTTATATGAAGTTGGATGCTGGAAGTTAGGATGATGTATTTGCTTTGAGTGGTCTGTGTCAGGTTTAAAATTAACACACAGCTGTTGACTGACCATATGGTTTTGAGCATTTCTTTTTTTTTTTTTTTTAACTTCCTAGTACTGGGGATTGAACTTAGGGCCTTGCACATGCTAGGCAGGTACTGTACTGCTGAGCTACATGACTACATCAACCCTCATCTCTTTTTTTTTTTTTAACATGAGATAGGATGTTACTAAATTGTCCAGGCAGGCTTTGAACCGTAATCTTGCCTCAGCCTTCTGAATAACTGGAATTATAAGTGTGGGCCACCAGGCATTTCTTTCTCACCTTTATTGCTTTACATGATGCCTAGACATTAGAGACCTTAAACCCCAATTACACTATTTTTGGGAGATGTTTAGTTACTATATAAAGAAATTCATATCCAAGGATATATTTGAAGAAGAGGAGTTCATGACCAGAGAATGTCTGGTCAGGCACATTCCTATGAAATACTATAACTTACAGAATGATTGAAACTTAAAGTCAGTAACAGATATAAATTTGGACAGTCATTTACAGTGTGACCCTGCATATGTGTTTCCTAAAAAAAAAGTGCTTCTTATTCCATAAAGTCTCTGCGAATTAAATGGTAACATTTGTCTTCAAGGATTTTTTTTTAAATGCATGTATTTTGTCTTTACAGAGATTTACCCTTGAAAAAATGGAGTGGCCCAATCACTATGCATGTGAGAAGTTGCTGGTGCTTTTGACTCACTATGATATGATTGAAAGAAAACTTGGTAGAAGGAACTCGAACCAATTGCAACCAATTCGGTAACATAACTAAGAACCATGTGATGAAAACTTTTTGTTTCTATTTGAATATTTCTTAATACCCCTAATAGCAGTATACAGAGCTCTTTGTGTTCTGAAGAGAGGCCTTCTGACACATCAAAAGTATGTGCAGGGCTTACATTTAAGACAGAGTAGTAAGTTCATGTCTTTCCCACTCCATTGGTCCTACATTAGCAAAAGAAAAAATGCCCAAAGTGGTAGCGAGGCCTCATCAGAAAAGGAACGGAATTGTGAAGCAAATGGCGGCCAGCCCTGGTCATTCCCGGGAGCTGGAACAGCAGCAGCGTGCGGGGTGCCCTGGAGCAAGAGCGTGGGCCACCAGTGCAGCCTGCTGGTGGGGTCGCACTTGCTACTTTGTTTCTTTTCTTCTTTCTGCAATATTGGGGGTTGAACTCGAGCCCTTGTGCTTACAAGGCGGGCGCGCTACCGCTTGAGCTAGATCCCTGCCGGACTTGCTTCTTAAAACTAGCAGCAAGACTGGAATTCTTCTGTTCCTGTCATATGAGTGGCTGGAGTAGGTGATTCAAACAAAAAGCCAGCTGGAAAGTACTCAACAAAAACTGGAGAAGTAGAAGCGGGACAGAGCCGGGAATGGTGGCTCATGCCTGTGATACCAGCACTTGGGAGACGGAGGCAGGAGGAATTCCACAAGGTCAAGGCCAGCGTGGGGTACATAGTGAGTTCTAGACCAGCCTGAATTACAGAGCAAGACCCTGTCTCAAAAAAAGAAGTGGGTCAGAAATAAACGTAAAAGAATAAAGAGTATAATATGTGAAATACTTTAATAGTTTTTAAAAACTAACAATAGCATCATGAAGTTAGACCATATTAAACTAGTTTATAAAATAATCTGATGAAGGATTTTTTTTTTTTGAGACAGGGTCTCGCTTTGTAGTTCAGGCTGGCCCTGAGCTCACTATGTAGCCCAGGCAAGCCTGGAACTCAGCCATCCTCCTGCCTCTGCCTCCCGAGTGCTGGGGTGACAGGCGTGAGTCACCACGCCCAGCACTGTGGTGTGTGGTATTGATTGCTGGTGGGTGTGAGTCAGCACGCCCAGCATTGTTGTATGTGGTCACTGGGATGGAACTCCAGAACTTGCACTTGCGAGGCGGGCACCGGAACCACTGAGCTAAAACTCCGGCCCAATGAAGGATATTTTTATTGTTACTGTTGTTTGGTGCAGTTTTTATATTTATTTGGTTTTGGCTTTTCAGAATGCTAGAAAGATCAGTGAAATGAAGATACATCTGTGAGCAAAGCAAGATGAAATTATAAAACTGAAGAAGAAACTCTTATATTAATGGGTGTTAAAGAATGAAGTATTATAAAAGAGAAATCTTAAGAAAAATGTCTTTATGGTGTGTGTGTGTGTGTGTGTTTATCAGGGATTGAACTCAGGACCTTGCACTTGGGAGGCAGGTGCTAGAACCTCTTGAGTTATATCCTGGCAAAAAAATGGTAGAATTACAGGCTAAATTTGATCAAAAAGAGTTAGGAAAAGGCTGGGGATTTAGTTCAAGTAGTACCACGCCAACCTTGGATGCACAAGGGCCAGAGTTCAATCCCTGGTACTGCAAAAAAAAAAGAGGGAACTGGAAGACAGTGCTAATTACAAATCATATAGAAGGCAACTTGAAGACTATCAGTTAAAAAATACTTAAAAGTAGGTTTAACATGGAGAAGAATATGAAAGTTTCCAGTATATTTGTAGGAGCTAATAGAAGAAAACATGGAAAAGTAATTTTTGAAGTAATGACATTGACCATTTTCTAAAATTTAAGGTTATATTTCAAATCAAATTACACTCCAAGTGTAAGCACAATAAGTAAAAATAAATCCAGAATATTATAGACAACATAAAAGGAAAATCTTTAAAAGTGCCAAGCCACTTAATAAAAATCACTGTTGAATGTCGAGCCATGAATGAAAGATTCCTAGAGAGAAAGAATGGACATAGTCTCAAGTATAACATTGCCGATCAGTTTGCAAAGTGGATATTAGCTTATTTAAATAGATGGTGCCAATAGTGAGCCAAAAGTCTGACATCATGTCCCTCCTTCCTATTGCAGTAAACTAAAGAAAGCCACCATAGCATGTCTAATATTTTTGTAAAAAGTTTAATCTGAATCTTATCAAGAAAAAATATTCTCATAATTCCACAGCGAGAAACATTTTTCAAATCTGCTATTCTGAACACTCAGAAAAACAGATTTCATCAAACCGAACAAAAAGCTATAAATTTTTTTCTAGGTTAATAGAGCCCAAGTAGCCATGAGAAATTAAGCAAATCATTGATTCTAATTAGATTCTTAGTTTTCCTCAGCCACAAAGGACATTAAAGTGTAATTGTGAACATCTTATTATACACCGAATATTAGATAATAATGTCTTGATGTTGGTTTCCTGAGTGTAAAGGAGGAGACTGCTGTACCTAAATAAGCTCCAATATTTGGGAACATATTGCAAGGCATGTTTGCAACCAACTTTTAAATGAAGAAAACAGATATAACAAAATGTTAACCACTGGTCAATATCCATGAAAGAGTATTAAATATCCTTTTTACTTCTCTCATGGTGTAAAATTCTTTAAAATAAAAAGTTTGGAAGGTAATTATCAAAGAAAAAGATAAAATACAAAGAAGTGACAGTCTGATAGCTCGCATCCTTCATAACAGTAATATATACTAGAAAATGATAGAATAATATTTTAAAATTCTTAATAGAAATAATTAGCAATCTAGATACTATAAAAATATGTTCTACAGGCACCAGAGATTTAGCTCAGTGGTTCTGGTGCCTGCCTACCAAGCGCAAGGTCCCTGGTTCAATCCCAGTAACCACATACAACAGTGTGGGGTGTGGTGACTCTAACACCTGTCATCCCAGCACTCAGGAGGCAGAGGCAGGAGGATTGCTGAGTTTGAGACTTGCATGGGCTACATAGTGAGCTCAGGGCCAGCCTGAACCCTAGACCCTGTCTCAAAGAACAATAACAACAAAAATACACACACACACACATATATATATATCTTACAATATATATGTTCTACAGAAAAAGCACTTTTTCAGACTAAGAAATTTTACCCTCTGGAAGCCCTTATTTAAAGCACTTTTAACCTGGGAATGGTGGTACAAACCTATAATCTCAGAATGTTGAGAGGCTGATTCAGAAAGTTAGCAAGTCTGTGTCCTGCCAAGGCAACTTAGCAACACTCTGCCTCAAAAAATAAAGGTGTAACTTGGTGAAAAGACCCTGGGTTCAGTGCCCAGTAGCACGTACACACACACACACACACACAACCATGTTATCAAAGCACATACTGTAGGGGAAGAAAGGAGAATTTAAGGGGAAGATAAGAAGAAATATTAAGTACATGTAATAGTCACAGTTCCATCACTGGGACAAATTATTCAGTTTTAAAAGGGAGAGACTTATTTTGGCTCATGGTTTCCGAGACTTCATGGTGGAGGGAAATTTTTCAACCCATGGCCGTTAGAAAGCAGAGAAAATGGAAGAGCAAAGGAGAGATGCCCTCCAAAGGCCTCTCCCCCACTTGCACCCCACCTCCTCACTGCGCATGAAGCTGTGAACTCAGCGACACATGAACCCACTGGTGAATGTTCTGTTCTCTGATCTGATCACCTTCCAAAGACCTCACCTCTGAATACAGGAGATTCTCAGGACAGTCTAGACAGTAACATCACAGGCGCTGATAAATCCTATTTGGCTGGTTTGATAGGGAAAAAATTATGTGAATATTTAATTAATAGATGATGATAAAGCTGTCAAAGTATATGTGTAGAAATTGTATTTCAAGTATATTTAAGACTAATGTCATATGTTTTTGTTTTGTTTTGTTTGGAAATATGGATCAAGCTCACGGCCTTGCACTTGCAAGGCAGGCTGGCATGCCAGTGAGCTAAATCCCCAGCCCTCGCTTATGGGTTAATCCATTCTTTGAGACTTTTGGTTTGTCATCACTATTTATTAATACATTTTAAACTAACGACTAGAAATACGATCTTTATTACCCAGACTAGCACAATTTAAGTAGGAAAACTGTCGAAGGAGAGAATACAACAACAACAAAAGCTGGTAATGGGAAACAATTTATGAATGTGCCTAATACATGCATATTGTGTTAGAAAACAGAGTCTAGAGGCAGAGATAGGAGGATTGCTGAGTTCGCGGTGGCTTGCCTGGGCACCATAGTGAGCTCAGGGCCAGCCTGAACTACAAAGCGAGACCCTGTCTCCAAAAAGAAAAAAAAAACAGTCTAGCAGCATTGGTTTTACAAGGAGCATATAGAATAACATGCAGAGTTCAACAGTAGATTTAATTTACTGGGTATTTACCAAAGTGTTGTAATAGAGTGAACTTCAAAAATAATAAAAAAGAGGAACACTGTATAATGAAATGACTTATTGAGAAAAAAATCTAACAGTTATTGTCTTCATCTAGCAAAATTATTGTTAACTATCCAAAGAAATAATAAGGCAGTAAAATTCTTATATTTGTGCTTATAATAAAGATCAATAGAGCTAATCTAATAATTGAAAATTTCTACACTTGATCTTAGCCAAAAGGCCGAGAAGCGATTAATTGAAAATTTCTAAATAAATCATGCAACCAAATTTAATTAGGTGAATTTGTTTTTCAGAATTATTAAGCCCCGAATCAGAAATGGTGTTCACTGTTTTGAAATAGAATGGGAAATGCCTGGTATGTATTCACTATAAACAAAATGAAATGTGAATATACGTTTACATTTATACTTGAATATGTCACATTTATAAATCATATTTTATTAGAATATACATATGTTCACATCTATATAGATGTATGTATGTATGTGTAAATATGTGCATGTGAAAAATAAAGGAAAGCCTATTACATGCACCATATATTACTAGCCTTTTAGTTTACTTGTATTATTTTACATAGACGTTATTAGTAAATATGATAAACTTAAAGTGATTTTACTTTAGTGTCCTAATTTGACATTTTTTTGGTAATACTTAAAAAGGTAATACCAAATAGTTTTGATTTATATTTCAAGAAAAATGCTTCTTATAGTTGGTCATTAGATTTCATGTATAGTTTGTTCTAAAGCAGCGGAGCTTGTTGAATTGTACCTGGACCCTCTGCCTCGCCTTTCCTTACTGTTTGTTTTCTTTACTGTTTGTATTATAATTGTCAGATTAATTTTATTTTTACTACACAGAGAAACACTGCATTCTGAATTCGTTCTCAAACTGAAAACAAATGAAACATAGATAATTTAAAATGGAAAATGATCCCAAATTCACTTATGTTTGGACTTGAAATTAGGTTATTTAGATGAATGAGAGTAAATTTGCTTAATGAAAGCTTGGGCTGTAGATAATTTTGAAAAATAAAATTTAAAAATTAAATCATTCTAAACAATGATAGGAAATGGAAGGCTGAAGAACTTTGAACATTATGTAGAAACAGTACTAGAAACTAATATATTTTCAGAAAACAAAAACTAACCTAGTTCAGCAGCACATCTTCCCACACTGCATCTGAGGCTTAGGTACCCACTTCACTAGTCTGTAGGGGAGAAAATACACCCTGTTGTTTTACTTAACTAACACTCAATTGCCTACTTCCTTTGCTTCTGCTTTAAACTTGTCAATATTTTCATGAAGTTTTACCTATATATAAAATAAATACAATTATCTAGTTTACTACTTACATACCATATTGTAGATTTATGTATAGATATTTTCATTTATGAGCAACTTATAAGCCTACCAAAACTAAGCATATCCTCAGGAGATTGGTAGCACTTGCCTGATACGTGAGGTTCAGAGTGCAGTTTCCTAGCACCAGGAAGGAGCAGCGGAGAGCAGGAGGAAGAACAGAGGGCAAGGAAGGGGGGAGGGGACACCTGAAACCACAGTCTCCACCGTGACAGAAGCTTTGATGACTCAGCTCTGTCCTCCTAAGTCATCACTAAAGACTGCTGCTGTTGACCTCTTAGGGAACTATTGCGCTCCTTCTCCAAAATTTTAACGCTTACTGTGCAAATTAAGAACAACTCTGTCCAGAGAAAGTTTTTAATTCGTAACAGCTTCTGCTGCCTGCTTTTTTTGTTATTTTGATTTTTTTTTTTTTTGAGACAGGATCTTGGTTTGTAGCCCGAGCTTGCCTTGAGCTCACAGTGATCCCCCTACCTCAGTCTCCCAAGTGCTAGGGTTACAGGCATTGCCACCACATCCAGCTCTTCTACCAGCTTTGTAACAAGAGAATTTAAGAACTTAAACTTCTAATTTAAAAAGAACTTTCTTCCAATTCTGCCAAGCAAGGGGAAATAAATTCATTATTATCAGGAAGCTCTGAGAATACAAATGTTGAATACAAGATTTACCATGACTGAGCTAGTCAGTTGGAGGTGACTCAGTTTAGCTGCCTAATTTAGGTACTTGGAAGAACCGATTTTTAAAATTCATAATGAAGTCTGCTTTACATTTTAAATCTTGTAGAACATTTTACTATAGAAGATAGAGAACCTGGAGAATTGATTCTAACAGTTGAAGAACAGTCACTGTTTGAAGCAGCTTACCCTGAAATTGCTGCTGATTATCGAAAACAAAATGTAGAAACTAAATGGAAGAAGCAAAAAAGTAAGTATTGGGTCAGAAACCATGCTTACCATGCACCTGTGTTACAGAAGAGCCACCTATTCTAATTGAACATATCTTATTTAAATTTTGCTAAAACTTCTATTAACTCAAGAGTAAAAATCAAACTCCAGCTTCTTTTCACATACTTATTAAAGCCAGGCATAAACCATTCTGTTCAGTGTCTTGTCTTAATCAAGTATTAGTAATTTTACTAAGCATCTTAGAGCAACTGCTGTTTATAAAATAATTTATGTTATCAATACATTTTCTTTATTTCTTAGAGCCCAATAAGAAAAACAACTCAATTTATCATTGTTTCTAGAGGAAGATGTTTTAAAATATTTCCAGGAATGCACTGAGAATAAAAAATGCCAACAACATCTCATATAGACTTATTATCTGAACTCTTTTTTTTAACCCAAGTTAAGGAAAAAAATAGATGTCCCTTTTATTTATGTATATGTTTATTTATTATATGTGTATATATTTCTTTTTAGATGTGAAAATCAAGTCTAAAGAAGACATTTTCCCGGAATCATCTGATGTAATAAATTTTCAGTCACTCATGACTTTGAAACCCACACCTGAAATCTTTCCTCAGCAGAATTCCGAGTCAAACGTGGAAATTTCTTCCGATCCTATATTGCCACAGAAAACTGTTTCTGCTTCGTTGACTAGCTTGCTTTTACCTGAAGATGCTCCCTATTTGAATATGCAAGAAAAGTTCCTGTTTTCTTCAGGATTTTTGTCCAGTCAGCAAAGTAAGGGTGCACGTAACTCTCTCAACTCAGAATCTGGTCAGCCCAGCCCTTTACTTCATGATGCATCTATGGTCACTGATTTGCATTTGAGCTCTATTGACTGGGAAGGGACTTCTTTTAGTAATTATTCATCTACTCAAGGGAACACTGTCTCTCATGATTTACAGTCAGGATTTGAATCACAACTATTGGCCAACCCTAATGATTTTGAAAATACCCCAGAGGAATTGTCATGTGAGTCAGGACAGTACAGCACAAACGTTAATAAATCGTCAGACGGACATCTTCAGAAGGTTAGTCCTGAAGAGCATCTGCTCTCTGGCCTTAGTCATTTATATCTTCAGGATTTGCCTTTAAAAGAACGTATATATATGAAATCATCATATCCCGAGGGTAATGCACAATCAGATGTTGACCTGAAATCTTCATCACTACAAAAGATAAAAGAATCTTATGTTAATAGTGGGTCTGATTGTCCCTCACACCCTTCAAAGGATCTTCCTGAAACTAATTTGCAAAATGGATCCAGAAACTCTAAAGTTACAAAAGGAGACCAGCTGCCTCAAGAAAACTCTCAGATGAATGCCTCTGCACTCGGTCCTGCCAGCGGCGGCGAAGCGCTGACGACCCCCGGTGGCAGAGCCGGGCCGCCGAGTGCTCCTGTGGGCCGCAGTGGGAAAGGTGACGTGGCTGCGCACGCCCCTCCAAACGTCGTCCGCGGGAAGAGCATTTGCCCTGACAGAGATTCTGCTGACGAAGGAAGTGGCCCAGTGTTCGGTCAGGTGGAGAACCGAACTCCACAACTGAAGCACGGTCCGCAGAAGCATGCCTCGGCCCAGTTCAAGGAGCGTGACCCCAGCCGGCAGAGAGGCCCAGCAGCTCGGGCCGAAGAAACGAAGCTGGGCGTCAGGTCTCACAGAGCGGCTGGAAAAGGAGGACAGCCCGTCTCAGAGCCAGCAAGGGCTGCTCCAAGCTTCCCGCGGCGCCGTGAGAAGGCCGACGACCTGGGTGCTCGCTGGGACAGCCCTCTTCCTTTACGCCAGAGGCTAAAAGTGAGATTCCAGGACACTTGAAAGGACAGTTGAAATACTTCAGTATAGATTGTTCTCATACCAGGAGCCTTAGCAGAGGGATGATGTCTAGTTAGTGTTTAGTAGAAAATTGAGTATGGTTTTATAGGCCATGCAACATTTTTGCCATTTTATCAAAGTTGTCGTTTTAAAATGTTACCTCAAACTTTGGTTTTAAAAGATAACCCCACGTGGTGATAATATATATTTTTAAAATACATTTTTATCATATTGGAAATATCCTTATTGACTGCAATTTTTAAATGTTAGTATGTTATTTAACAGAGGAACGCCTTTTCTGTTTTTCCCACAAACTGCTAAAAGCACTATTTTAAAAGCATTCTAAGTATATTTGAGCTTGCTCCCCAGAGGATACCCTCCCTCACAGTCTACGCTGCCTCCCGACAGTCAGGCTCTCTCAGCATAAGAGTAAGAGTGCCTCCACCTGGCGCTACCTCAGCCTCCTTCGTGGGGGAAAACAAAAGGAGGAGAGATAGTTAAAGCACACGGCAAACATGGCTGTAATGGCTGAATAAAGTCAGGAAATCGTGCCTGGAAGTTCACAGCTGCATCATGTAGAAAAAAGTTTTAGAAAATGTGTAAACAGAAGGGAATTAAAAACTTCCTTAATAATATAGTGTGTGATGTAGGTATCACTTTTTTGCCTTCTAATTCCTTGATTTTTCTGTTGGTTGGTTGGTTGGTTGGTTGGTTGGTTGGTTGGTTGGTTGGTTTGCCTAAGCACCATCTTCTTCGCCTTTTTGCTTTATTGACTTTAGTAATATTGATTTTAGGTCTTACATTAATTCAGCCAGGTAGGGGCTCACACCTGTAATCCTAGCACTATGGGAGGCTGAAGTAGATAACTGCAAGCTTAAACCCAGCCTGGGAAAGTTAGCAATACCCTATGTCAGAATAAAAATAAAAAGACCACAGATTTTGGGATATAGAGTACAAAGGCTCTGGGTTCAAGTCTCACCATGTACGCCCCTCCCAAATTTATTTAGTACTAAAATTGTATAGGGTATCCAGATTTGAAAAACAGTAAAACTGTACAATGGACATCTCATATATTGAAAAACCTAAGATATCCATTAGAAATGTTTTAAAGCTGGTTAAATTATAATCTCGATGAATGTAAATATAAGCCATAAACATGAGCTAAGATTAATAATATCAAGATATGGAAAGGAAACTTAAAGGAGGAAAGGAAGGGGATTTTTAAAAAGTTATGTAATATAGCCGGGCGTGGTGGCTCACGCCTGTAATCCCAGCACTTGGGAGGCAGAGACAGGAGGAGCTGAGTTCGAGGCTCGCCTGGACTACATATTGAGCTCAGAGCCAGCCTGAACTACGAAAGCGAGACCCTGTCTCAAAAAAAAAAAAAAAAAGTTATGTAATATATATGTACCCACTTTCCAAAATGATTGTAAACTGCATGTGATGCAAACATGTACTAATAAAAAAATCATCTTTATTTCTGTGAAAAGTTTTAAAACTGGTAAAATGAGTTCTTCAAAGTTTTCAGGATACAGGATTAGCATACAAAAGTCAGTTATATTTCTGTATACTCACAATGTGTAACCAAGTGAAAATTGGGAAAATAATTCTATTTACAATAGCACCACAAAGAGGAACATACTTTAAAAGGTTAATCAGAAGAATTAAAATGCTAATCTCTAAAATGATCTTCAGATTCAGTACAACCCCACCTGTTACAGCTAGCCAGCTGATTCTAACTTTCACATAGAAATTTAAGAAAATAGCCAGGCTTCACAAAAATTAAAAATTGGATGATTCATTTTCTTGATTTCAAAATTTTTGCTCCAAAGCTATAGAAATGAAGACTTGTACTGGTATAAAAAGTAGGCATATAGGTAAATAGGTTAGAATCAAGATACCAGAAATACACCTTCACGATAATTATCAATTGGTTTCCAGCCAGCACCAAGACAGTTCGGTGGGGAAAACAACACTCTGAATAAATGCTGCAGGGACTACTGAACGTTCCCATAAAAAGGGAATTTGATCCTTATCTTTTACCATATAAAACATGGATGCAAAATGGACCAGACACCCACGTATAAGAGCTAATGCTATAAAATTCTTAGAAGAAAATGTAGGCATAAATCTTTTAACTTTAGGTTCATCCATGGTTTTCTTTCCTGTGACACCAAAAATACAGACAAGATTTAAAAATTAGTTTCAGTGAATCAAAACGTGTTTGGAAGGCTAGGATTAAAGTGAAGAGAATCCACTTAAAGAAAATATTTGCTAATCATAAATATGATGAAAGATGTCTGGAAGGATTTGTATAAATAAATAATAAAAAGGTGAGAGATGAGCCAAGTATCTGAATACTGAAGATTTTCAAATGGCCAATGAGCGTATGAAAATATTTTTAACATTCAGCCATCAAGAAAGTGAAGAAATTAAGGGACACTACCGTTCCACAACCAGTAGAATGACTGCCATTAGGAAAAAGATGAGTGGAAGATGCAGAGAGGATTGGAACTCATAACTTCCGGGTAGGAAGATTACACAGCAGCCACTTCCAGTTATGTAACCCGCGACTCCGGGCATGCAGATGCTCCTCTTCCAGAGAAAGAGAAAGCATAGGGTGACACAAGAGATGGAAGTGTTGTGCAAACATAGAAAAAGGAAAAAAAAGATGAACGGGAAAGGGCATGTGTGTGTGTGTTTGTATGTATGTATAATTAGCAGTTTGCCACAAGGAATGTAAATATATACTACAAACATACTTATTTTTAAAAGTGCACTAATGTCCATAACATTCATCATAGCCAAAAAATGGAAACAACAAATTGCTAAGGAAATTAGAAAATTAATATGTATTAAGTACCAACTGTGCTAAGTGCCTGGCTAAGTTTTTATGAAACCTTTATCTCAATTTTATACTCGAATTGTAGTGTTCTGAATATTTGGGAGTAGGGAGAATCCACTAAAATATTTTTCAAGAATCTGATGATCATGGTGTGTTCACTGTAGACTATGATAGTTTAGGACCATCTCTTTCAGGCAAATGCAACAAATCTAGAAGTTTTCTTGAAATTGTCTAATCTGGATTCATTTTGCTTTAAAACTAATATATGTGTGGGCTGGAGATTTAGCTCAGTGGTTCCGGTGCCTGCCTCACAAGCGCAAGGTCCTGAGTTCGATCCCCGATAACCACATACAATGTTGGGTGTAGTGACTCACGCCCACCAACAATCAATACCACCTACCACAGTGCCGGGCGTGGTGGCTCACGACTGTCATCCCAGCACTCAGGAGGCAGAGGCAGGAGGATTGCTGAGTTCCAGGCTTGCCTGGGCTACATAGTGAGCTCAGGGCCTGCATGAACTACAAAGCCAGACCCTGTCTCAAAAAAAAAAAAAAAAACTAATATATGTGTAAATGTATGAGCTCTGATAACACCTTTCACTTCCTCCTCAAGGACTTCTTTCACTTTAAAGCCATTTTTGGTCCTATTACCTGATGACAGACTTTTTTTTTTGAGACAGGGTCTTGTTTTGTAGTCCAGGCTGGCCCTAAGCTCACTATGTAGTCCAGGCAAGCCTCAAACTCAGCGATCCTCCTGCCTCTGCCCCCCGAGTGCTGGGATTACAGCGTGAGCTACCATGCCCGGTATCGTGGTATGTGGTACTGATACCACAGTATTGTATGTGATTACTGGGGATCAAACTAGGGATCTTGCACTTGCTACACAGGTGCTGGAACCACTGAGCTAAATCTCCGGCCCGACAGACTTTTATTATAGGGTACCATTTATATATCTGTTCATCACCTCATTGACTATCTTGCCACTGACGTACTCTGCTAAGAATCTGTCTCTGGCTGCTTGAATCTCAGGCAGTGTCTCTGGCCCTCCTGCCCAAGGCTTTGTAAGATCAGTCTGAAGTCCTGGAGGGCTTTCCTTCTAGATTTACAGTGAGGATGCCCTTTTTATTTTGAATAACGTTGCTCAAGCCTTGTGAGACAGGTCTAGCTTAAAATTCTTTTCTGCTATACCTTTTCTCTGCCTTTTAAAGCTTTCTGAGATCTGCTTATTCAAATATTTATGTGACCTCTACTGTGTGATAAGCATTGTGCTGACCTCAGAAAAAGTATATTGATGAGAGGTATCCTAAAGTCTTTTAATATCTACAACTGCCACCATTGTCGCACAGGTACTTAGTAACTGATAGCTATGTCAGTTCCTGCGGGAGACCATCCTACTGATGGCACTCAAAGCCAAGGTCAGAGCGACTCACCTGAAGTCCATTCCCAGCCTAACATGAGGATGCTTCGTCTCCTCCCGTGTCTGCCATGTACCCCTAGGAGCTACACATAGCGCCTTTACGCGTCCCCTCCCCCCAGCTTAACTAGGATTGTGTCACCGATGAAGGTTGATAGTTCTGACCTTTAAGGGCCTTTGCTTCCCAGTCTGCCTTTAATTCCGCCTCTAAGGCTTCTCACAAGTCTTCTAAGCCGCAGCCCTGAGCAAGGAGGTCGGGAACCACCGCAGGGGTCTCCACTAAGTTACCATCATCTGGAAGGACAGCTTTCAGAGTTGATTTTAAGCTGAACACAGCTCAGCGCAGCCCTCTGGGCAAAAATGCAGACATGTCTCTAGTAGGAGGCAGTGCGAGGGCAGGAGAGGTGCACTGGGGAAAGAAGCCCTCACCTAGCTAGCGCTGCGCGAAGGATCTTGAAAGGTGTGACACTTACAATGCAACACTGAAAAAAGAATAATATGCTTGCTGAGATGGAATTTGGCGAGTGATATATTATTAATTGAGTCAACATTCATTGAATACCCACTATGCGCAGTGCCCTTTGGCTTTTCAGTGTGTAACAGCCAGCTCATGTTCTTGAGAATTTAAAACAACTTTTTCAGGTCACCTGGCCAGAAAAAGCTAATGCTGGCACTAAAACTCAGATTTCTGACTTCACTAATAAATGCAGTTTCCTCTGTAGCCACACTGAACTCAATTTCTTGCCTTAGGTATCACCTCAGATTTTCCTGACATTATCATCTAACTCCTATTATTCACTATTCTCTGACCCTGCCACATTGTTCTTCAAACTTAAGAGTATCTGACATGTCGGGTGTTTGTTTTGTTGTTATATTGTTGCCAGAATTAGAATGCAGATTTAAAGCAGGACTTAGCCCCTTGTGGTCACAGAATGCTAGAGCAGTACTAAAGCCCCAACAGCATCAGTGCCTCCCTCTGTTCCCCTGTCTGTCCTATACTAGTGCAACCTATACTTTTCTTGCACATATGGCCTAGGAACCCAGCACAGCTCCCAAAGTGGGGCAGCCCAGCTCAGCCTGTGTCTCCAGCTTGAAAGTCAGGTATTCTCAGCCATGATCCCACGTCCTTGCCATCTAAAAGCACTCATTTCCCGCACAGACTTAAGTGCCTTTGCTTGTGAGTTTGCTCTGCCTGCAGTGGCTGTTCTGTCGATAGCGATGAACGCCTGCCCGGCAAGTACTACCCAGAAGGCAGGAGGTCGACCAGCAAGCAGTTCCCTTGCTCTCTGTTTTACTGTATTTCATTCCTTTATTCATTTGGGCAACACTGGTAGGGTGTTTACCTGTGCGAGGCACAGTAGTCCTGCCTGAAGAATGCAGGCGTCTCCCTCTCAGACAATCCTGATCTGGATCACAAGGATCAGCTCTTATTACTTAGCCCTCAGGATCAGTTCACCAACTTGCTTTTTCATTAAAAGCTCAGCATATATTGTTGGTTGATTCTGTAATAGCGGCCATTCTTTGTGGAGTGAGATGAAATCTCAGTGTTGTATTCATTTGCATCTCTCGAATGACCAGTGATGTTGAATATCTCTTCATATGCTTCTTAGCTTCTTTGACTTCTGCCTCTGAGAAGTGTCTGTTCATTTCAGATGCCCATTTTTGAACTGGGTCTTTAAACTTGGGGAGGCTGATCTGTTTAAGTTATTCATATATTGTAGATAATAGCTCTTTGTCTGATAAACAGCTAGTAAAGATTTTTTTTCCCATGTTGTTGGTTGTCTTTTAGTGGTGCCAGTGACTTCTTTTACTGTGCAGAAGCTTTTCAGTAGAATGAGATCCCATTTGTTGATTCTTTCTGCTAGTTCTTGTGCTATTGAGGTTTTATTCATAAAGTCTCTGCCTAAGCCAATGCTGGTGAGGCTGTGGGGAGAAAGGAACCCTTCTCCACTGTCAGTGGGATTACAGGTTTGTGCAACCATTGTGGAGATCTGTGTGGAGAGTTCTCAGAAAACGATGACTAAGGGTCCCATTTAACCCTGCTATCCCCCTGCTAGGAATATACCCAAAGGAATTTAAAAACTCACATTGGAAAGACAGATGTACACCCTTGTTCATAGCAGCTCAGTCCATGATAGCGCCATTTTGGAAACAACCCAAATGCCCAGCAACTGGAGACTGGATAAAGAAGATGTGGGGTTTTTTAAATAAAATGGAATATTATTCTGCCATAAAGAATGAATGACAAGATTGGTGCATTTATGTGCAAATGGAGACAGCTGGAGGATACACTGATAAGTGAAATAAATAGATCACAGATAGGCAAATACTGGATCCTCTCTTTGATATGAGCACCTGTAGATGCAAATGAGCTCTAGAAAGTATGACAGTTTTTTGTAGAGTGGGAAATTTCCAAAGGAAATTCGGTGTGGGAATGTAATGAGGGGAAGGAATAAATATGATTCTGAAAGAAAATAAAAGAGCATGTATGTAGGGGGTGGGGAGATGTGGGTGGGTAGGGATATGGGTAAAAATGAGAATTAACTTGTGTCATATATTGGTGCAAATTCCCCAATGTTATGTGTGATTGTGAGATGTATATAAAAGGTACCAATAAAAAATTCAATTTAAAAAAAACAGCATAAGCACGATCTTCTGTAACAGTTACATTGTTTCTAACAACGCCTACTATTCCTTAAAGATTTCTGTAACAGTAAAACCCATAGACGGCTTTGTGTTGGTTACACTTCTGTCTCCAGCACCCAGGGTACATTCTGAGGGAAGAGGAGCCATCTTGTTTTCCTGCACGTATCCGCAGAGGGGCTGCCGGAGAAAGGTTTCCGGGAGTGGATGCTGACTTGGTGAGCTGAGAGCCCAGTTCCTCAACTTCCCATGAGGAAAGACCGAGTCCAGTCAGAGGAGGCCCTCCCTCAGCTGCGTCGTGAGTCACGTTAGCAGCTTCCAGGTGCCCTGACGAGGGGCTAACGGTGAGGGCTACAGCAAGTGCTGTTCCTGCGCTGCAGCTGAGGGTGAAGCAGTGCATGTGACATCGCCAGGCAGCCCCTTTCGTGTGCAGACCAACAGGGCAGTGGCTCTCACCTTCCCAGCCAGGGAAAGCTTTTATCTGGCTCAGCTGACGGCTCTCATTAGCCTCTTCCAAGGCCTTGCCGCTTTGCTTTAAAGGACCGTGCTGCCGCCAGCCTGCAACGCACTTGGCGATGGAGAGGGGGACAGCAGCAAAGTAAACTGACGCTTCTGTGACTGAATAGTTTCATGTTCAGAGGAATTCCTTTCTAAAGTTAAATGTGTGTGTGCGCGCGCGTGTGTGCGTGTATGTTTTGGTCTGGAAGGAACTAACTCAGTTTTGCACAAGCAAGGCAAGCAATCTACCACTGAATTATACCCTCAGCTCTGGAAGAAGTTTTATAAGCACGGAAATAGGACTTGGAGATTAAATTATTGAGCCTCCTTCATGTTATTCTGGGCAAAACACAAAAGATCTGTAAAAAGGAGGTATCACAGTCCCCAACTTGAAACTGTACTACATGTGTACTACACAACTGTACTACTAAGCCACTATACGTATATATAAAATAACACTAAAATCAATTTTTTAAAAAGACCTGCAGAAACGGACAACGCAACCCTATTAGACTCCTCTGGTGGAAAACCCAGTGAGACTCCCGAGCGCCCCCGGCCTCACAGGCTCCAGCGCCGCTCGAGCGGAACGAAGCCCGGGAGGGCCCCTGCGTCGGCCTGCGTCCGCGAGGGGCCACAGTGGCCTCAGAAACACCGCAAGACTCCTCGCCTCTGTTTCCAAGCAGTGCCGGCTGCTGTGACTGCTCCAAATCATTCACACTTTGTGCTAAGCCGAACATGCGGGTGCAGAGGCTTCTTTTAGAAGCTTCTTCAAACGCAGAGCTCCCCGGTCCAGGCCTGCGGGGCCGGAGCCGCGCGGCTGGGACAGTTTGAGGAGCGGACCGAGGCTCGCAGGACCGGCCCTCCACCCAGCCTCATTACCAGCCGGGCAGCCTTGCGGAGGCAGCGACTGTACACAGGGAGAGAAGAAGAGGTAAAACTGGCTACAGAGGAGGTAAGTGTAGAAAGTCCTTTGTATCAAACAGTGAAAAGGACAAACACAGTATGTGGAGCGTTTATATGTGGAACACACTTTGCTAATGCTTCAAATTTCTTGTCTCCGCCCCCCACAAAAGTCTAGAAGGGAGACATTTTTGTCTTTTACTTACCTGAGAAGACTTACCAAATGTCAATATCTAGTTAACGTCGGAATAAGGATTTGAACCCAGAGCTACTCTAACTCCAAAGCTGGGTTTGTTCTCTCCTCACTTCTTCCTACTTTAGGTTCTACGTACTTCATATCTAAATCTGTGGGACTTTTAAAGAAATGACCCAACAAGATATAATAACCTCTAGTGATCTGATGTCTAAAAATCTGACTGCCAGATGAGAGTAGTTCAGAGTCCAAAAAAACCAATTTTATGAACATCAAGAAATTATCATAATACTTCAGTTTTCAGAATTAAGGGTCATACATGGTTCTGCATGTGACAGAGGACTAGGGTGAGAGGTGTAAGTGGGGCTCTAAATCTCCTAAAAGTTGCATCCTCTAAAGCTTGCACCCGTCAGGAGCAGACAGCCCTGAGATCCTGGTGGTGTGCCGGCTCTCAGTGGGGCGTTAGGTAGGACTCCCTTCTTCGGAGCCTTCTTTTCTTATTTGGATCATCTTTGCACGGTGGGTGCAACGAGTCAGACCCTGCACTGACCATTTTGAGTGCGTTTTTCACTAATTTTGAGAGCAATCCAAAGGGGTTAATCCACACTGCTGGTACACAATTCTACTCCCAGTAATAGTGCTGCCTCGGAAAGGCGAAGGCTACCATGTCTTGAAGGAACTCCTGAAAAATCCTTCTAGTTGACCTTCATGCTTCAAAGAACTCCTGGGCACTTTTTTATCACATGAAGCCGCCAGATAAATAAATCCAAAACAGATCCCACCCTAACCCCCGCTGTGCTCAAGCTCACACGGCTTCCCAGCGCCCTCCCTGCCTCCCGGAGCCTCGGCCCGCTTCCCCCGCTCCCGCTGCCGGCCCGGCCGCCCCGGCCGCGCTCCGCGCTGGGGCTCTGGACCGCGGCGCCTCTCACGCGAGGCTCACGGGCCCGGACTGGCGGCTCTGCACCTCTCCGGTCTCCTGCTTTCAGGCAGCACTTTTGTGATCGCGAGCGCCGAGTAGCCATCACACACTCTAGTCCCTGCTCCACATTTGTCTCTGAATTTCAGTTTTCCTTTGTATTAGATTTTTTTCGTTTATATACTGTCCCTATAATAGTAGTACAAGAGCGTAACCTTTGCTTTTTCTTTGTTATAGCCCTAGAGCTTTGAAGAGCATAATATATACCATGTATTTCACAGATACTTATGGAAGGAATGCATTAATCTCCTTGAACTGAAATCTATCTGATGCCAAAGCCATGCTTTGATCACCAATATCCAGTAACATTAAAGTGGGCTCCCTCCTAGTTTGGGCCTGGTATAGAGATACAGGGATAATACTCTGGCCCTTCCTTTCAAAATATTTACAACTGGGCTGGAGGGTTAGCTCAGTGGTTCTGGCACTTGCCTCGCAAGTGCAAGGTCCTGAGTTCAATCCCCGGTAACTACATATAATGCTGGGCGTGGAGACTCACGCCCACCAACAATCAACACCACATACCACAATGCCGGACGTTGTGGCTCACGCCTGTCATCCCAGCACTCGGGAGGCAGAGACAGGAGAATTGCTGAGTTCGCAGCGGCTTGCCTGGGCACCATAGTGAGCTCAGGGCCAGCCTGAATTACAACGCAAGACCCTGTCTCAAAAAGCAAAAAAATAAAATAAAATAAAAAAAATAAAAAAAAAAAAAATATATATATATATATTTACAACTTATTTTTGAGGCCAGACCCAAAGGACTTCTTGAAATGACAAATATAATAAATGCTGCATGAAAGCCATGCATGCTGGTGCGCATCTGAAATCACAGCGAAATAGAGGTAAATATAACTCATTGACGGATACGCTGAGTTCATGTTCCCTAAAATCAAAAAATGAGTTCTAAGGAACAACAGGGGTTAAGAGTAGGAAGGAGTTTAATGAGGGGGAGCTCCTGAGAGACACAAAGGGACCCAAAGGGGGCTGCCGTGGACCCCGCTTCACAGAGGGAGCTTTATGAGCAAACTCACTGGCAGTAAGGTTATCAGGACAACTGCTTAGGTAATCCTGATCTAGTAGCGAAGCAGGCTGTATAGACAGTGTATGTAGGAAGAACAGAGGGGGTTTTTTTTTTGGTTTTTTTTTTTTTTTGAGACAGGGTCTCGCTTTGTAGTCCAGGCCGGCCCTGAGCTCACTATGGTGCCCAGGCAGGCCTCGAACTCAGCAATCCTCCTGCCTCTGCCTCCCGAGTGCTGGGATTACAGGCATGAGCCCAGCAAACAGAGGGTTTTTTAAGGAAGGTATGGATCTGGAGGTCTTGGTCACACACCTGAGTGACCGATGTCTAGCTAGATTTTACTGCACCAGGTGATGCCAGCTGTCTTCTCCCCTGGGAAGAACTGTAGCCCTGGTCGCTCCTGGCCTCCAGCAGATGTGTTTCCAGCAGATGTGTTTCCAGCCGTAGTTGTAATGTGTTTGCATCTTTGCATGGATTCCCTCGAGGGCCTAGCTCTGTCTGACACCCTAGAATAGTTCTACTTAACTTCTTGTCTATAACGGCAACACTCAGGAAGCCACGGCAAGAAGATCACCATGAGTTTGGGGACAGCCTGGACTGCATAGTGAGTTCAAGATCAGTCTGAATTACAGAGTGGAGCCCTGTCTAAAAAAATAAAATATATGCACATGCAAATATATAACATATTGCTCATAATAAGTGTGGGACGAAGAGAATGGTCAGAATGCAGCCAGAGCGCTCCGTGGGGACGCAGCAGGCCGGTCACAGGGCTCCAGGGTCCAGGGGGCTCACGGGAGCCTCCGAGGGTGGGCGCCGTTTAGGGAGCCGAAGGGAAGACCGCCAGACTCTTGGGTGAGACACGGGCAGAAAAGCATTTCATAAATGGCATGTTTAGGACATCCCAGCCTGAGAAAACACTTGTTAGAATTTGGTCTAGAAAAAACTAAGCAGTTACACTCAAATGTGTTTTCTTGAGACACAGAACGGCCGGCAAAGGTAAGGCCGTCGCTTCCCACTGGCCCAGCGACTGGGGCGAAGGCGCCAGGGCCCGGCGGCACAGCAGCCGAGAGCCCGCTCCGAGGGCTCCCAGGAAGACTCGCCTGAGTCCCGCTCCCCCGCGGACGTGAATCGGAACAGTAGCCCGAAGGGGAGGCGTCTCTTTGGGAGCAGCCAGGAGGGCAGAGCCACTCCGCAGCGCCACACGTGCCCACGTTGTGGACTGGGTATGCGGAAGTAAGAAGAATACTGGATATTTAGATCGGAATTAATAAACAGCACATCCCACCAGGGCACACACGGCGTGTGTGAGGACTCTGGAGAAGGCGCCATCATTTCTTGAATGCGTGCCCGGGACAGGGTGGAGCCCTGAGGGGCGGGAGGAAGAGAGTGTGGCCAGGGTGGGTGGCAAAGGGCGGGAAAGAAGATCAAAAGACCTATAAATATCTGTCAAACTTTAAAATGCAAATCCCTGCCTGTGGCAACTTGGGGCCAAATCTTTCATTATCACCTTTCTGGAAAGGGAGAGGGGGGTCTGCTCTG
>PVIC010029153.1:0-22739 GCA_004025085.1 Thryonomys swinderianus
AAAAAGAACTAAATTGAGTGAAAGGGTACAAGCGAGGCACCTAGCAAGATGCCATACTGGAGAGAAGCTCAGGATATGTCAGAATCTTCCTTTCTTCCCCTGAGTAGTCTATCACCCTCATTCATAAAATGGGGGCAATAGTTTTTCCTGTCAGAAAACTTACACAAAGCTTAACTTATGAACAAATTTAATAAAATCTCTGCCATTCCATTATTTTTTGGCCCCTACAATTACAACAGGTGCTCGAAGTGGTGGCCTATAGCTTCCAAACTTCAGAAAACAGAGAATTACTAATTCCCAAATTGTTCCAGGAAAAAAGTAATCATACAAATGTGTGATCAAAAATAGTAATGCATTTAAATAAAAATATTGTTATAATAAAAGAAACATCATACAAATGTGTAATAGAAAAAAATGTTATGTTTAAATAAAAATATGACTATAACAAAAAACACATTGCCATTAAGGGCACTCAGAATACCTCTTTCGCTTTGAACACACTCATCATCATTCCTGCCACATTTTGAAGCAGTCCTGGAAGTACTGTTTCATTGCTAGAGCTGTCTCCAGGTCCTGAATAAATTCAAAATGTTCATCTTTCATGTCCATTTTGATGTTGAGCAACATGGTGGTCGATTCAGTGGATGAAGAGAATGAGGACACATCAAAATGTTTTTACAGAATTGCCTTTCTATTGGGGGGCAGTGGCAGCAGCATTCATTGTATCTTTCTCACTTTGTAAACACATTCCCAAATGAGGACTCTCAAAAGTGCTTCAGCAAGTGACAAGAATGATAGGCTAAGTGTGTTCAAAGTGAGTGGAACTATTTTTGAAGGGGATTAATGGCGATGTGTATTTCACTGTAGTAAATTTCACTGTAGTAAATTTTTTAAATTTACACATTCATCACCCCTTGTATTACATAGCTCAGCTTTGCATCTTAGCTCCACACAAGAAGAACAGGTTAAAATCACATGTAACTAGATTAAGAAGATGAGAGTTATGATATATTAATTAAAATGGTGGATAAGGAGAGCTAACTTCTCATCTTCCATATTGGCAAGACCATTGGTAATGCTGGAAACTTGGAAAATGAATAAATGAATGAATGAATGATGCTATTTAGAGATTAGGTCAATACCAGAGCAATAAGCTTTAAAATCGTAAATTGTTTCTAAAAAGAGGAATTTAAGGGACATGAAAACTTTCTAAACTATGTGAATATAACTATAATTTTTAAAAACAAAAAAGTGGTGAAACACTTTAAGATATTACCAATGGTTGCTCTGAAGTGAAGTTTTAAATATTTGGATGAAGTTTTAAATATTCTTTCTTCCATCTCCATTTTCTGCATTTTCTAAAGCAAAAATGGATTATTTTGTGATTAAAATATTAAAAAGGTAAAATATGAAAGTCACGTCTTTCTGTGTTAAAATTTGTAGTAATTAAACACAAAATGTTTTCAAACTGATTTCTTAAATTTTTAACTGTTTGACTTAAACAGGAGTGAGTTTTAAGTTTAAAATGCTCGCCATTTGATAGAAATTTATAACTATGTGGCCTTTTGAAAAAAATATATTAGATACCTTCCTCATATTTTAACTATCTTGTCCTCCTGGCCCCTTACTAACAACAAAATAAATGTCTCCCCAGGAAAGATCATAATTTTAGGGTCATTTGTGAGGCAAATACTTACCCAGTAATTACAAGAGCCAGCAGGGCCAACTGTCACTAAATGTGTCAAATTTCCCTTCTTCCAGCACCATTTCATGTCAAATTCTTTCCCTTTCTGCCAACAGCACGTAAGCTTTTCAAGGCCAAATTGTACACTCATTTTTTCTTTTCTTTTTTTTTTCTTTCTTCCCCAATTCCAAATGCCTAGAGGAACAAAGTCTAACATCTGTATAAAACTTTATAACTTTCACAAAACATATTTACATTTAATCCTCCCAATAATCCTTTCAGGAAGGTGCTGTTGTTTTCTCCTTTCAATGAAGCCAGAAGACAGAATCGCAGTGCCAGAGAATATTCAGTGAGGAAGCTGCAGCAAGGACTCTGGCTGCATCCTCTTTGTTATGATTCTTTACCATAGGTGCTCAAAAAGCTCCAGGCCAGACCAAAAAGACCTGAGCACCGGCATCTTCCACTTACTCCAGATTACGCTGTTGTGTTCACTTGGCAGGAGAGTGCAGAGTCATTCAGAAATACAGCCTGGAAAGTTCTCTCTGCAATGAAAAAAAATCAGACAAGGAGGATAGGAAGATCAAAACACGCTATTGAAGAAGCAAAAGGGAAAACCCAAAGCGGTTCCTAGTTACCAGAGGGTGGAGTGCTTGTGGGAGGAGTTTCTAAAGCAGGAGACTTAGCCTGCCCCTTCTCCTTATGGAATCACCCAAGATTAAGGTTTCCCTGAAGATTTGTGCTCAGCTCCTTGTAAGACAAGACAGTAGGGTAAGAGACACTTCCAGGCAGAAGGACATTCTCAGTACTGTGACACTGTCAGCACTGCACAAGGAACCAATCAAAAACTTGTTACTTTCAATCCTTTCTTTGAATCCGTTGCTGCACTTTCAAGTCTTTCATTTGCATGTGGGCATAACCAATCAAAAGACACTATTTCTACTCCTTCGTTTAGATTTAACAGGAAAGCCAAACTAGTTTTTGATAGTACAATTTTTACATGGCATGACATCAAGCCAGTATTTGATAACATAATCCTCCCAATGCATTATTTACATAACAGAAATTTGGATGCAAACGACCCTTTTCCCTTATCTTCTGGGCCTCTGTGAGTCTTTTCACCAGCCTGCTCTTACTCTCCAGAGTGTATTTCTTTTCTACCTTCAGTAAAAGTACCCTTTTGCTGCCTTTTCTATGTGTTTTGTCCAGTTCTTTGTTTGGGTCATCAAGAACCTGGCAGGAGGCCCTTCAGTACTCTATATCTGGTAACACTTAACTTTGGTCTAATTCATGCTGCTGTCCTCTGGTTGCCCTAGCAACATACATTCATCTTGGAGAATTTTTGTTTTAATCATTATTTGAGCTAGTAAAGGAGAAGTTGGAAGCAAGGAATAAATGAAAGAGATCTTAAGTACTAATTTTTGTCTAAGACTGTGCAGCAAGACAGTGATGTATGCCGCATGCCATCCTCTCCCCAAAACCTTCCCCTAAGACTATTACAAAAAAAGTCAAGACTGAGAGTGTGAGTCTGGCTGCAGAACCCTGGAGAAGCATAGCCCAAACCTTTTCCTCGGTTCACAGCCAATTTGGGAGCAATGCCCTTCTGAAAACCAAAATTCCTTATAGTCTTAAAGAGAAAAAGAATGTAGCTCCTGAGGTATTCCTATATGTGAAAGAAAATGGGTGTGTAACAAAAGAAAACACTTTATAGACAGAGACCAAAATACTTTAACAAGATTTTTTTAAAGAGAGAGAGAAAAAGAGAGAGAATCATTCTATTAGAAAATCTGGACAGAAGTTAAGGAAAGATGTTGAAAGCTGAAAACTGACCTCAGCTTCTGAGCCCTTCCCACCCACTGCAGAGAGGCATACTTGTTCAGTGGCAAGGGCAGGTATGTTTCAGTCGTGAACTCTCCAGAATCACATACTGTTCACAATGAACACAAAAAGTGTAAAGGACGGTCTTCCATTTGTTCTTTGTTTTTCCTACAAAAAAGCACGAAGTTGATCATATGATACCACTCAGCCTATTGCTGAACTGGAGGTCTGTGAAAATGAACTATGAACAGCTAATAGCATTTATTTCAGGGCAATCGCTTTGGCTTGGCCTGGACTGATGGATGGGGAGGGCTTTCTCAACAGCGTTTGTTCATTTATTTGCCGTGTCAGACTCTAAGCCTACAGGGACCAGAGTCTGCCTTCACTGGGGACATCACTAACCACTGCCTGATGCAGAGAGATTGACCAATAAATATAGAAGAAACGAAGACAATAATGAGGACACAGTATCTCAAACAACTCTCCTGTCAGTCGTCATAGGAGTTTTCATGGAAGTTATGGAATAGAAAACAGTCTACTTGGAAGGGTTTCTGCTGAACATGAGCAGTGGGAGAGTAACTGAGCAACCCATGTGTCTAAATCTAGCTGGAAGCGATGCCCACTCTGTGACGGGGCCAACGTAATTTCTGAACACCAGGCTGCACACTCAGGGCTTTTCTCAGGAAGTTATTCAGCAGCTTGCTCGAGATTAATGCCATTTCATCGCTGAAGGCCTTGCATCCTGAGAAACTCCTCAGTCCTCACAATATTCAAAGGCTCAGTCCCCCTGGAGAGATGGTAAAGATGGTCCTACACTCAGGCGGCTCCCAGCTCTCTGTTGAACTCCCCATCATAAAGCACATAAGGTATTAATCCAGGGCAGGACATTTTGAAGACAGAAAATGCTTATTTTATTATCAATAGCTTCACGCTGATTGAGCAAGGCTCCCTTCTGATGGATATTTTCACAGCAGAATTCACTTTGGGTTATCTAAAAGGAGAAACCATGTGAATTCATTTTAGGGTTCTTAAAATGAACTGCCCTATTGGTTAGAGTTGTTTATTAACCTGGATACTAAAGTTCCCATCCAAATTAAAATGAGTTTGAGCGTGACTGTGCTTCTTGTAAAAATCAATGACAGACTATGGAAATCAATGCCTTCTTGAGAACACCTTAGAAATTCTAGCCAGGTTATTAATTTGCCATTCCATTTTCTTTGAAGGAAGAACATCATTCAGTCTATCTAACAGAATCAAAGATATGAATTGAGACCGAGTTGCCTAAGGCAGCCTTGTTTCTACCATTAACTTCAAGTGTTTACCACGACCCATTCTTCCCACTGTACTCTCAATAGGACTTAAAGATACTCTAGAAGGAAACTTGAGTTTGGGATTAAAAGATAACATATAATCTAGCACTTAGAGATGTCTTCATTAATCAAGTCAAAGGTCAGTAAGTGAGGTAAAGATCTATATCTGTAGTGAAGCAAAGGAAGGCTATCATTTTTGTGTTTCTGGAATAGATAGTAAATATAGTGAGATTTACATACAGCATGGCAGAATGCCCCTCTGCTGCCGTCTCTAGCGGGAGCTTGTTTTAATATATTTTAGTTATTTGTATAATTCAAGGTTTCAAATATCAGTAAATTATGACAATCCAGAAAATCAGAACTCATCACAGGTTATGTAAAGGCTCACCATGTCTTCCTGAGTAAGATGCCTCAGTACATACCTAAAAGCTTTACTTCACAATGAACTTTCACCTTCACCAGTAACTGATTATTCATTAACTGCAAATGCTTTCAGTTCAGTACTAACCACCATAAAAGCATTTTTCAGTGGAGAATTAAATAAGATAAATCAACTCTACCTCAGTTTTACTCAGCTTCATGTTCCACACACCACACATTCCTTGAAAATGCACACACACTATTAAAATCCTTGATGCATTTCTGAGAGGCAATATTTTCCTGTATGCTCTATGTATTTATCAGTGAATAGCTATTATACTGCCTGAAAGTTCTGTGCAATCCTAGCGCTGTGGTGCAACTCGGGTTTTCTTTGTTTATATCATCAACAAAACTGCTACCTGTGGAGTTCCAAAGGTGTTGGAATTCCACCTTTTTGGTTAAAGGATAATTTACAAGTAACAATGGGAAGCAACAAGCTTTATATTTAGATGTAAGACCAACGATATATATGACTTCCTCCCTGAATCTGTGAAGATAAGAAGGCTACGTATTGTATTATGAATTATGAAACCTAAGAAATGCTGGCAAAAAGAAGATGTTTTGGAATGATAATGTTCTATTCGCTTCCAAAAGGTAATATCCCTAACGCGTTGTTTCTAACCATGACCTAAAGTTCATGTTTTCCACACATCAGCATTTACGGAACAAGTGTAAGGGGATGTGTAGTTACTACCCCCTCTCCAGGGGCCTCTGTTTCCAAAGGAATGTTGGCAGAGTTCACAAGTGATGTCAGACTGCCGGGCACAAAGAATATAATCTGGTTCGCTCTCGCCCTGGCATCCCTTCCCCCAGGGAACCGCTATCTAGAGGTGTGTACACCAGTGCTTAAAATGGGTCACCGTGCACTCTCGCTGGAAAATAAACAATGGGTTGGAAGCAGGCAGTGCTCATAGCTGGTTTTACTATGCCCCTTAACTACTTATTGTCAACATTTTACAAAATGTTCATGAATGTATAAAGATGTTTGGGAAAATAAAGTAAAATCCTAAAGGAAGTATTTCCTGTCATAATATTCACCTTCAACAAATATTTACTGAGATAATCATCTCCTTTGAGTGTAAGGAGTCACCAGGGTCTTTATTGATCAATATACTCCACATTAGTCATAGAATAGTTGTATTTCAGACAGGCTACTTAATGCAGCAGCTCCTCTCCAACTCAAAACTAGGCTAGTTTGGTTTCTCATGAACCAGAGGCTTGTACAACTGCTCATCGAGAAGCTCAGACAAACTCCACACTGATTACACTGAGCTATCTCCTGCAGTTTGACAGGGACTGCTCAGTAAGAACCACAAAAAAAAAATAGTAAAATATAAGCATGAAGGAAAATCTACCAAAAACAAATGTGTTTCTGGTTACGAAAGAACTGTCCAGGAAGGTTAGCAGGCTCTGGGTCAAGGGGTCCACTGATCTGTCTCTATCCAGTATCTTGCCTGCTCCAAGGTTTAGACAGGAAGCCAAAGAGGCATATGAATAGAAAGTGTTAGAGTTTTTCTTTTTGTTTTTTTCATAGACATTGAAAGTTGGCTGCTGTTCTGTTGCAGTGGGCCTTCCTTTAAACATAAACAGTGGCAAGAGCTAATAATGACTGCCATACTTGAATGCCAAATAAACACACAATGACAAGCACAGATCTTTGGCTTTCTATTAAAGCTTGGTTTTTCAACAGCCTTGTTATGGCCTCTAAAGACAATGGTATCAGTGTTTCTGAGCCAGATCCTTAGGACCCTGGGCTGAGACTTCCTTGCCACAGCCCAGCAGCGTTCACTCCACAAGCAGAGCCAGTGTCTTCTTTGGGTTTGAAAGCAAGCCATCTCTTTAGGCCCATTGCTGCAAAAGTATTTATTTACTGAAACTAAAGAGCAGTGGTACCAGAAGCTTGAAATTAGCAAACCAAATCCAGAGTAAACAGATAAGCAATGTCTTTGGCTAGGAACCAGTAGATTTACTGTGATGTTGTGGCAGACTGGGCTAGAAGGTTCTGAGGATCTTGCCACTTTGTTAATTTAATTTAATTTAATTTAATTTAATTTCTTGCTTTAATTTTTAAATTGGTATTTATCATTTTGGTTTTATGTCACCTAGGAGCTATACTGTCTTTTTACTCTTCTTCCAGTATGGAAAAGCAAACCAAAACTCTTATGTGACTGAGTGTCTCTAGCATTTGCACAATTAAATATTTTCATTGTAGGCATGTGAGTTATTCAAAGATAATGATGTGTGGTCATCTCTGTCACCTCATTCCCAGACATCTATCTTTTGAAATTTGGAACTAAGGTACCAGTTTCCTCTAGCAGAAACACTTAAACACAGCAGGTACTTGTCCCTTAATCCTTTCTTGGTGTAAATGAAGTGGTTATATCAGTCTCCACTCCCACCAACAGTGGAAAAGGGTTCCTTTCTCTTTGCAGCCCTGCTAGTATTTGTTAATGGTTTATTTGTTGATAGTGGTCATTCTTTCTGGATGAGATGAAATCCCAGTATTGTTTTCCTCTGCATCTCTCGAATGACCGGTAGTGATGAACATTTTTTCATATATTTATTAGCTGCTTCTACTTCTTCATTTGAAAAATGTTTGTTCCTTTCAGATGCCCATTTTTGAATTGGGTTTTTTAATTTGGGGGATCTGGATTTTTTAAGTCCACTATATTTTCTAGATAAGGTCTAGTAGGTAGACCTTTATCTGAGGAACAGCTGGTAGAAGTTTTTCCTCACACTGTAGGTTGTCTTTTCGCTCTGTTAGTGGTTTCTCTTACTGTGCAGAAGATTTTAATAAGATGAGATTATTGATAGTCATGGAAATAATTTAGCATTCAAATGAAGGTCTCCTTGTTATGAATCTAGTGTTCATTTGGGTGAAGCTTGCTACATGAATAACAAGAAATAAAACAATACAATGCTGGTAAACTACTTGGTGAATGAGGATATAACTGCTACCTTATTGAGTCTTAAGAAAGAATAAATTTATTCTTCTTCAAGGACAAAAACTCATTTCATGCCATACTACGACTCCTTGACCATTCACAGCTTCAGAGTTGGGCCACTGTAAGAATTATTAAGAGACAATTCCCAGAATAGGTTCTGTTCATTCATTCACTCACTCATCCACTCCTTTTTTTACTTATTTACTGAATTCCCCAGATACTAATTTATATTAGGAACAACATATCTATTGGATCACTTCCTTGCACTATCAACCTTATAAATTTGGTAAAATAAAGTCTTAATAATCAAACCATGAGGAACAATACATCCCACTTCACACATATGTTTTGAAAGATAACTAACAAAAATTAATATCACACTTAGCAACCACATCATACTAAGCAATTTACCAGCAGCTATAACTGGTTTCGATGGAACATATCTCTCCTTTTCATGAGACCCTAGTTTCAACCCATGCTTCCCTCTCAAGCAAACTTAATGATGTTATCAATGCTTTCAATATTTGTGGCAAAATCATAATTTTTCATTTCACAAATGCTGCAAAATTACATTGAGCTAAAAAAAATTAGGTAACTCCATCTCTGTTATACTGGACTCCATCTTTACCCTTGTATGTTGCTAGGATGGTCACACCCACATTGATCTTCTACTCCCTTCTCTGTGCTTGTATTACTCTCTTACAGACTGACATTTTTCTGTAGATATTCTGATACATTGAGTCAGGTGCTACTCCAGTCTGATATACCAGGAAACGGTCTAGTCATTATACATCTTTGCTCTGCTCCACTACCCACTGACCTATGTGGTCCATTCTTGGAATGCTGTCCTATAAAAATTGTTCATTGCATTATTTTTAGGTTCTCAAGGGAGGGTCAATGTCTCGTGATGCCCCTATCAAGTGGAGACAAATATTCCAGACAGTCAAGACCCAGGAAAGCTGGATTATTCAAGAAAGGCTTCATGAAGGGGGATGGCTTTAATCAGCTTTTGACAGATTTGTGGAACTTGTGACTATAAAGCAGTTTAGACTGGGGCCCAGCTGATGTGACTGAGACTGAGAGATGGTTGCTTTGACTGGAATGGAAGGCTGCCCTGACAGTGGGAAATGTCAAATAGGCAAGTTTTAGGTGGTTGAACTAGAAAAGGTGAGTCAAGATTATCAGCTTATTAAATTATTATTTTAATATTCTAAAAAGTGTTTATAATATCCATGGATAAAGTTCACAAAGAGAAGGAGAGAAAATAGATGCTGATGTTAGTAGATTCATTCCCTGCCTGTTTTCTACTGAAGACATGCAAACTCAACTTGAACGCTGGGTCTAGTAGAATTAAAGGAAAAGCTGTGTTTCAACATTAACTCAGTGAACTATGGACCAGAGATTGATCAACCACCAAATTCTTCCATGTGAATTTAAACAATACTATTAGTGTTATTCCCCACACAATATTTTTGGAACCAAAGAAAATAGTAACTCCCAAACCATAGCCATAAACTAGGATTCTCCAGATTTCAATTGTGTTCTGGCCAAAGGAACAACATGTAGATAAATACCACAGTGAGTAAAATTCCACTGCTCAAAACAAAATACCAACAGAAAATGAGACCAAAAAAAACTAGAGATTTGTTAGACTCTTTATCATTGGTGATCTATGCTTAATAAGTCTTTGGACTAAAAAATCCTAATAAGTCAACAAAACTGTCCATAGGCATGGCCTACAATCATAATGTATTGTAGGATGACATCTGAGAATTCAAGCAATGACACCAATAATCTGAATAAATTTTTTTAAAACAAGGAGATCCATTTGAGAGATGTAGATGAAAACAACACTGAGATTTCATCTCACTCCACAAAGAATGGCTGCTATTGTGAAATTAACCAACAACAAAGGCTGGCAAGGCTGCAGGGAGGAAGAAAGCTTTCTCCACTTTTCACTGGAATGTAGACTGGTGCAACCTCTGTGGAGATCAGTGTGGAGATTTCTCAAAATCTTGGATTAAAGGTCCCATTTCACCCTGCTATTCCCTTACTAGGAATATATATGAAAGAATTGAAAGATTCATTTCACAACAACATACGTGCACCCGTGTTCATACCAGCTCAGTGATAGCTAAATATTGTGATAGCTAAATATTGAGAAGAAAAAAAATAGCTAAATATTGAGATAGCTAAATATTGAGAAGAAAAAAAAAACCAAATGCCCATCAACTGGAGAATGGATAAAGAAGATGTGTTTTTTTAATAAAATGGAGTATTACTCTGCCATAGAGAATGATAAATCTGAGTCATTTATACTCAAATGGATGTATGTTGAGAATATTCTCATAAGTGAAATAAATAGGTCACAGATGTGTAAGTACTGTATCTTTTCTCTGGTATGAGAATTTGAAGACGTAAATGAGTTCCAGAACATATGGTAGATAATGTGAAATAAAAAATATTCAAAGGGAAAAGTGGATAGGGGTAAATAAAGAAGGAAAGAAAAAACATTGTAAAAAGGGGAAGCAAAGGTTATCTATATAAGGGGTAGGGGTTTTTAGGGTGGGTAGGGGAATGGGAAAAAAAGATAATTAAGTCATATCATATACTGGTACAAATTCTCAATGCCAAGTGTTATCATAATGTGTATATAAAATGTACCAATAGAGAATTCAATTTTTTAAAAAACAAGACTGTTTTCCTTTTTTATCAGCATTTTTCTTTTCCTACACATTTTTTTCCTACACAACTTAACTTTCATTTGTTTCTGGAACTAAGTGTGTTTGCCTTACTAAGAAAATATAAAAGCATAAACAAAGAATCTTAAGGAGAATCACATTCAACTGGGACATGTAAGAATCATTTGGAAAAAAAAATGTCCTAGAATCAATATGTGCCTCTTTCAAAATACTTACCACAGACCTCATGGATAAATTAAAGCTTTCTGTCTGTATTAATAAGAGTGATGCAACAAAATAAAATCAGAACCCTATGTAACATCTTCTTTTCACAACCTAAATCCTGGTACAGTTAAAGTACACTTGATTATAATGTTTAAAACCAAAGGAGAGGAAGGAGCTCAGATGCAAAATAAATTTACCCATGTTGGGGACTTGTATCTAATCCTTGGGCCTCGAGTAGCTCTTTGTCATCTTTCTTTTTTCCCCGGAAGTTCTCTTCAGAAATCCCTACATTCCTCTACCCTTGCCACCTCCTCTTTGCCAACCTGTCAGTACCAGCCTGTCTTTGAAATCAGCCTCTGCTCATTCTCTGAACTGCTCTCTCAAACACTGCTCATCAAGGTACTGTGCACAAAGAACTAGGAGAACTGATGGGGGATGAGAGTGTGTGTGTGTGTGTGTGTGTGTGTGTGTGTGTGTGTGTGTGTGTATTTAAAAAGGAAAAGAAAACTTTCTCTCCTGGTGTCCACAAAGGAATAGGAGACTTAAACTGATTAAAATGATGATCTTCTAATTGCATGTCTTCCCCCCAGCAAAGCAGTAATCCTGTTCTCCAAATCTCCTGTGCTACCTGAACTAATGCTTTGTAGTCTTGCTGTAACAGGCTTCTTCCCCACAGTTTCCCAGGGCTTCATCTGCTGCAGAAAGTATTCCTTTGATCAAAATTTGACTCTCGGTTCAGCTACCAGCTGGATTCATACTCTTAAAGTCGCTGCTTTGCTTTACAACTGCACAAGTTGATCTCGTGGCCCGGAAAGGAATTCAAAGATATCAGGGCACATCTTGATCCAGTCTACAGCAGAGAAAGTGGCTTCTGACACCTCCCCTTGAAACTCTGAAGAATTTCCCCAAAGAGAAATACATCTATACACACACACACACTCACATACACACACACACACACACACTAAAAGTTTGAAGAGAATTGGGAATTCAGAATGTTAGGGAATTTTGTTGAGGAAATATTCTCTCAAAATAGGCAACAGTTACCTTTAATGCTTCAAGAATGACTTAACTCAGGAGCCCACTCCGCTTATACTAATAATACTAGGACCACCATGTGGTCAAAGGACAGTTTCATGTCTGGAGCCTTATTCAAGATCTGTCACTCATTATAAGTGTGACACGTGTTCTTTCCTGTATTTTCACTCTCACAATCTTGTCAACTTCAAAAACCAGTTAAACTTCAAAAACCTTATTAAGGTAAGGATGCCTTTGCCAATACATCTCCCAGAATAAGCTATGTGGGAGAATAAAACTGTTGGGGATCACTGCAGAGTAAGAGGGGTGCAAGTTCCTAGGTCCTTAAACTGTTACTTGTGTATTTTCTTCCACACTCTCCGTCATGTGTCCCCTTAAATAGCAGCAGCAGCTCGTACTCATCACAAGGCCAGGGTGTTCATGCAGAATGAGAGTGGTGACAGAAAATATAAATGAGCCTGGCTGACAGTGCTCAAGACTGAGGAATTTACACAGGAAAAAAAAATATTTGGAAAATGTTCCTGGGACCAAAGAATAATCCTAGCATCTAGCTCACCCTTGCAACTCCTAAACATTAATGAAAAGCTTACCCCTTTCTTTGTTAATGAGCCAAGCTGATTTATCTCTGTCAGCATTGTTCCTCACACCACCCCACTGCCATCCTGGAGATAATCTTCTCCCAATAAACCTTTACTTGTGTACTGAAACTCTATGGCTTCATTCCATTTCCAGCTCTAGCCAAAAGACTCCATATTTCAAGTAGAGCAAGAATTTTCCAATCTGTGACTTTTACGTCTTTCATCTTCACTTCACCCCTTGTATTAGTCAGTCTTTATTGCACTGAGACAAAAATCCTGATGCCCACAATTTATAGGAAGACAGGTTTATTTCGGTTCCTGGTTTCAAAAGCTTTGGTCTGCTTTCCCCTGACACCAAGGCAGAAATGACATGGTGGAAAGGCATGGCAGAGGAAAACTGATCCTGCCCTGGGTGCCAGGAATGGTAGTGAGAAGGAAGGAGAAGACAGCCTTCAGATCAAGCCCCAGTGGCCTGTTTCCCCTAAACAAGCCCTACCTCAGAACACGACACTTGGGAGAGGAGGATAGATTTTAGACTTAAAAATAACTGTATTGTACTTTCCAATTCCAAATCACTCAATACAGAATATTTGATATATAGTCACTGAAATGTATATGAGTTTCTCACTACAAACCCAAGCAGATACCAATTAGACACCCTACAATTTAACTAAATTCTGGTGCTATACCTGCAGAGAGCAGGAGATCCCCCAGGTTGAGAACTCTGTCCCACCAGACTGCCTCAACTTCAAATACTGATCACGAGTAATAAGCTGTGGACTGTACTTCTGACCAACTGTCTATAAATCAAAGATTCCCATACACCATCTTAAAGTTAGATTAGTTTGCTACCGTGGTCACAAACTCAGGAGAACATTTTATTTACATTTGGCCATTTATTACAAAGGTTATGACAAACCTATAGAGGAACCGCCAAATGGACGAGATGCCCAGGGCAGATTATTGGAAGTGGGAACGGCTCCCATGTTCTCTCTGGGGGCACCACCCTCCAGAAAATTCCATGTGTTCAGCTGCCCAGTAGCTCATCAGTACCCTTTCTTTTGGGGGGTTACGGGGCCCTATGATGTAAACAGAAGATCAGATAACCAGCCACTGGTGATTAATAACTTTCAGTATCTCTCCCCTCCCTGAAAGTTGAGGGTGAGAACTGAACTATCCAAACATCTTATTGCATTGTTGTTTTCCCTAGCAGCTAGTCGCTATCCTAAAGCTATCCAGGACACCCTCAAGAATCAGCTCATTAGACAAATAATGTTTCTAAGACCCAGGAAAGTCCAAGAGATTTAAGAACTGTGTCAGACAGTCCTATCACCAGGAAATAATGAGTCTTAAGAGTTGTGTCAGAAACTAAGTTCAAAGGCTAAATCTTAGTAAAAAAAAAAGATTCTGCTGTATCCCTACCCACAACAGAGACCAAATATATATTATTATATCACAGTATCACAGCTCCATTGTGACCCTTCACAGCTTTTGGGGTTTAAACTTTATGGTTGTCTTTCTGACTTCACCTGTCCTTCTACTCCTAACAAATCCCATGACACTCGGTGTTTCCATTTCCGCCCACACAGAGATCCAGTCCTGCCACAGACCAGCAAACCCCTCAGGAGACTAAGGCACACTGCTCGACACACGTGTCCCTCCTGATGCAAAGGGAAGGCTTTGCCTTAAGATGACAGAAAGATGTGCATTTGTACTCTAAGAGTCTGTAACCACAGACAGTGGAGGCTCCTGGCACAGAGGTCACCATGTGCGCGGCTCTCGGTTGTCCCTAGGGCAACATGCTCCGTTCTCTGTCACCCGAAGTACCTGCACGTGGTCTGTCCTGTGGAGAGCTCCCACGTCATCAAATTCAGTATATGTGCTGCCGAAGCGAGCACCCAAGTCATCAAATTTAGAAAGGAAAGCTCACTGAGAGATCTTTCAAATGAAAAAGAAAACTTCCTGACTCATTTACTGATGTCAGGTTCAAGAAAATAGTAGGTTCCTGCTGTGGTCAAGACAGAGCAGCAAACTGTAGAAATGGACCAAGGGTACACTACAGGGAAAATACTTTTTTTGTTGTTGTTGTTTTTTGTTTTGCATTATTCAGTAAACATTATTGGTACATGATATACACAGCTCATAATCACACAAAACATTGGGGAATTTGTACCAATATGTGACACAGGTCAATTCTCATTTTTACTCACATCCCTGCCCACCCAAAAATACTTTCTTTTTTAAAAAATGACAAGCCACTTTTGGAAGTGTTGGCATGATTTCTTCCAGTGATAGATAATTTTTAAAAAGAAAACATTTGAAAGAGTACTAACCAAAATACTACAAAAACCTCACAATAATAAATTATTGATTGTTATCCATGAATAGGATTATCAGCTCTTAAATAGAGAAATCTTGTACTTTTCTTAGAATGAGGATTTTTTTTTTTTAAGTACCGGGGATCAAACTCAGGGCCTTGTGTGTCCAAGGTTGGCCCGGTACCACTGGAGCTAAAACACAGCCCCTTAGAATGAGGATTTTTAAATTTTATTTATTTATCTGTTATTTGTTTGTTTGTTTGGAAGTACCAGGGATCCAACTTGGGCCCTTGTGCGTCCAAGGTTGGCCCGGTACCACTTGAGCTAAATCCCCAGCCCAGAATGAGGATTCTTTTAAAAGACCTATTTATCCTATGGAACAGTTCTAGTCTGACAGAGAACTCTCTTAGAGAAAAACAAATGAGTGTATTATTGTTGAAAAGAACTTTGACCTGGAAAGGGTGTTTAGGCATTCTCCCAAACAAGCTGTTGATTTCCGCACAAAATTGGCAAAAGCAGGAGCCATCTGGAATAAAATGTTATGCACTTTGTTGGCATCTCCCTGTTAGATATGAATCTTAGCTTTGTACCATAATATCCTACTCAAAGAGATTATTTCTCCATAAACCACAGATTTATAAAATACTCCAAATGGATATGTTAGTGTTACCTATTTTGAAATCAGAAATACGCCTTTCAATGAACATTTGCATTTAATGCATCTACTCACCTACTTTTACAGTTTTCTGTAAAATGCATCCTCTGTTACCAGATCCCAAGGTTGTATAAGCAGTGGAAACTCATCAAAATATGAACGAAAAGATAAGAAATATGAATTCTGGGGGCCGGAGGTTTAGCTCAGTGGTTCTGGCGCCTGCCTCGCAAGCGCAAGGTCCTGAGTTCGATCCCCGGTGACCACATACAATGTTGGGCGTGGAGACTCATGCCCACCAGCAATCAATACCACATACCACAGTGCCAGGCGTGGTGGCTCACGCCTGTAATCCCAGCACTCGGGAGGCAGAGACCAGGAGGATTGCTGAGTTCAAGGCTTGCCTGGGCTACATAGTGAGCTCAGAGCCAGCCTGAACTACAAAGCTAGACCCTGTCTCAAAAAAAAAAAAAGAAATATGAATTCTGGTCGTCACTCTACCATTAACTTAACTACAGGTATATAAGACATTCAATAGTTCCAGGTCTGATAAAATAGCATATGCTGTTTAAGAAACACTGTATTTCACTGGGATAGAAGAACGTTCCTTGTTCATGGAACAGTTCAATGCAGATGATTCCTAGTCAGCAGACAACTCTCTGACACATGCTGATTCAGGGAGTCAGAATTTTCCAGTTTTCCAGATTCTCCATCCACAAGGGCTTCAGAGTCTTCTGCTTCCAGCTAATAGAAAGGGAAAGATAACGTGGTGAAGTCATAGCCATTTCTTTGGAATCTGACCTACAAGTGACAGATCTCACTTCCGCTCACATATTCCAGTTCACAAATTAATTTATATTGCCAAGACTAATTATAAGGATGGGAGGTAGGGGACTAAGAAATAGGTTCTGGTAGGGAGAGCATTCATTTGGATTTTATAGCTACAAATATTACTGCCATTCCAGCGTACTTACTCCCCCGTGACCTGATAATAACAATACCTGATCTGCCACCTCACAGGGATGTTTTGAAAAGCCAGGTAATTTAATGTGCCTTGTAAATGGTGGCAAAGAAGCATAGCCCCACAACACATTATTTCCCTTCTATCTGCAACCCTAGTATTCTAATATCCAAATCCACCTCTTTGTTCATCACCCTCTCCTTCTAGTGGCTTTTAAAAAGTCCACCCAAGTCCCTGAAACAGTTATCTTTTTGCTTCCATATACTACAGCCTCTCAGGAGTCCCACTTCCTCCCTGGGTGACCCTGTCAGTGTACTTTGCTGGATTCTCAACTTTCACCCAAATATTTTCAGTGCAGCACCTCAAGACTTTGTGCTGAACCTGATTTCTCATCACACTCATCCTCTAGACCTTCCCCTTCCAATGGCAGCATGCTGAAGACCTTCGTGTCTGGAGCCTCACTGCTCTTCGGAGATCCAGACTCCCAAGCAGCCTCACTGCCAGGTCCGGTTGAAAGCTTCACAGACAGCTCAAACTAAAGGTGTCCCAAAGGAAACTCCCCAAACTTATTCTTCTGTTGATTTTCCCAGATAAAATCTTTTACATCAGCAGATGAAATCAATTTCTCAAATCCGAAAGCCCAAACATCAGTTTAGTACGCTTCCTTTCATTTCCTATTGGCAAGTCTTACTTTACTGTAATCATTCCCCCAAAGTCCTGCCTTTGTTGTCTCCTGCCTACCTGCAACCTCTCTCTCACGTTCACCATTATTTTATCTCACCTGGTCTGCTATATACATTTGATATTCTACACATTTATGTTGTCTGTTATACACATTTAGCTACTGTTATATACATTTAATTACTGTTGCCACCTACAACCTATTATCTTCAGAATAGCAAAAACAATCTTCTCAAGACATATTTTATCAAATTTCTGAAGTCTTTCTTTTTAAGTACAACCTGCCTAGATAAGAAAAAACATACCTCAGGGCCGGAGATTTAGCTCAGTGGTGCCGGCGCCTGTCTTGCAAGCGCAAAGTCCTGAGTTCGATCCCCGGTGACACATACAATGCTGGGCGTGGTGACTCACGCCCACCAGCAATCAATACCACATACCACAGTGCCGGGCATGGTGGCTCACGCCTGTAATCCCAGCACTCGGGAGGCAGAGGCAGGAGGATTGCTGAGTTCCAGGCTTTCCTGGGCTACATAGCGAGCTGAGGGCCAGCCTGAACTACAAAGCGAGACCCCCATCTCAAAAAAAAAAAAAACTCTTGGACTATAACACAGTGCTTTTTTTGTTTTGAGACAGGGTCTTGCTTTGTGGTTCAGGCTGGCTCTGAGCTCACTATATAGCTCAGGTGAGCCTCAAATTCAGCAGTCCTCTTGCCTCTGCCTCCCAAGTGCTGGGACTATAGGCTTGAGCCACCATGCCCGGCACTGTGGTATGTGGTATTGATTGCTGGTGGATGTGAGTCACCACGCCCAGCATTGTTGTATGTGGTTACTGGGGATCGAACTCAGGACCTTGCGCTTGAGAGGCAGGCACCGGAACCACTGAGCTAAATCTCTGGCCCCCAAAGAACTGTTTTTTTTTTAATACATGTAATCAACAATCTATGATAAAAATACTTGCAGAAAAGAGTCCCAGAAATTCACTAAACCTAAAAAGAAATCCAAATTCTGGCTTTCTTTCTTTCTTTTTAAATGCTTACCTCAAAACATATGGCCTCCTTAAAAATGTATTACACAGACCATAATGAAGAAAATGACACATGAGATTTTTGGACAAGGCAACTCACTGTCTGGTTTTGGATAGAATGGAAATTAAGCTGTTTCTGTAAGGTCCTCATTAGCAAATCTTAGGCTAACCCAGATTAGACTTATGAATTACAGAAGACTGGCAGAGAAAGGTGCAGAGAAAGACCAGCCTCCAGGCACAGTCAACCAAGGAGGAAAATTCTTTGGTGGGGAGGTATTGAAAGGAATAAAAGTCAGTAAGAAGGAAAAGAACTAGAGTGATGAGATTTTATCACACACAGAGGAATATTATTCAGAAGGAAGTTCTGGCATTTGGGACAGCATGGTAGAACATGTGCTCAAAGAAATAAACTAGGCAAAGAAAGACAAACGTCACGTGATCTCACTTATATGTGAAAATCTGAAATAGCCAAATTCATAGAAGCACAGAGCAGAAGGGTGACCAGGCTGAGGGCTGAGGGGCAATGTGACCAGAGGGTGCAAAGTTTCAGTTAGATAAGATAAATAAGCTTCAGAACTCTAATGTACTGATGGAAACTGAACTTGATAATACTGTAGTGCATACTTGAAGCCACTGCAAGAGTAAATTTTAAGTTTTCTCATTAGAATCCAAACACACATGTAATTCTGTGAGGGATACATTAATTAATTTGATAGTGGTGACCACTTCGTAATATGGAGGTACATCAAAATTGTACACTTCAGGGATATATAACTTCTATTTGTAAGTTTTTGTTAGTCAAGCTGGAAGTGGAGGAGAGGGTAGAGGAAGAGGAGAAACAGAGAAAGAACAAAATCCAATTCATGAGGAAACAGTACAACGTATACATCAAGGACGGGACTTTATGATCACATATTAATCCTATCACATTGTGATGTGAGCAATTTACTTAAACTTGTCTATGCCTTAGTTTCCCCATATGTAAATTGGAGATAATGGAATATCTCTCAAAAGGAAGTTGGGAGGGTTAATAAGATAATATGTATATACAGTTATTAGCATATTGAAACATGGCAGCACTTCAATAAATGCCTAGTATTAGTAGCTGGTATTTGTTGGGATAACTAGTGGACAATGCAGTGAGGAGGGTTTGAAGTGCTCCCCACACACCTTCTTTGTCCAGAAGTCTGCAAATCCCTCAGTGACCCTGCTGGAAAATTATGTTCAAGTTCCAAAGACTCATAGGGGAATGTTTGAACCATCAAAGAAAACATTTAGCCATATTATTTGTCTCTTTCTTATTCATTAGTAAATAAAACAGTGTGCACACAACCCTACTGAGCTTTGCTGCTAGGTTTTAGACTTCTTCAATTTTTCCTTTAAGTGACTTGTGAGATACAGTGTCTCTTCACAGGAAGCTACTACATCACATCCTTAGGTCCTGGCTGAAAGGCCTGAGACCATTTCCTATATACTGGGATCAGAAAATCATTTCCTACCACGTTCCCCAGCAACTGAAATGTCACCTTTGAGACACAAAGGAGAATCTCCCTTGGAAAAAGCCCTCTCGTGTCACTTCTTTCCCTTCCCTTCTGTCACATCTGATAACCCAGGAGAAAGAAGATCCCTGGTTAAAAGTCGTGGTCTGTAGTCTCAGCACTCCAGGAGGCTGAAGTAAGAGGAGGGCAAATTGGAGCCCAGCCTGGACAACTTAGTAAGATTTTATCTCCAAATAAAAAGTACCAAAAAAGGGCTAAGGTATCCCAATGTGAGGATGATGGGTTCGGTCCCCAGTATTGGAGGAGAAAGGGGTATAGAGAAAGAGGAGGAGAAGGAGGCGGCGGTGGAAAAGGGAGAGGGAGAGAGGAAGAGGAAGCAGAAAAAGAGGAGGAGAAGTAGAAGAAAGAGGAGAAAAGGAAGAAGGGGAAGGAAAGGGGACATTCGGGGAAGAGGAGAGTGAGGAGAAAGAGAAAGCACTAAAGGAAGAAGGGAATGAGGAAGGAGGAGGAGAAAAGGAGGGAAAGAGGAAGATGAAAAAGAGAAGGACAAAGAAGAGAAGTTGTTTTAAAGATGAAGCCTATTATTTTAAGGCATTTCAGACTATAAAACTATAAAAATGTTCATGTTTATACAACAGAAAAGACCATTTTCCCCATTTCTCTTAATCATTTTCTCAAAAGAAACAGAAGAAAAAACTTAATAATTTCCATCTTGCATTTATTCATTTATTCAATTTTCATCCCGTTTATTGATATTCCAGACAACAGCTAAGCTTTGGAAATAAAAAGGTTAACAGCAACTGACCCATGTGAAATATATGATATAGACATATTTCAATAAATCATAATGTATATATTACAAATGAGTATGAAAGCATGTACCAAGAGGAAATTATTAGGTGTGATTTTTTTTTTGGAAGAGGTAGAAGAGGCTTCACAAAGTAATGAAAGGAGGTGAGTATTCCCAAATAGCGCCAATATGAGAGAAATTTATTATCATTAATTACAAATTAAATAAGTGATATGGGACAGGATTAGACTAAGGAGTGAGCAAAGTACATGCCATACAAGTGTTATCAGTTTATTAGTGTTGCTCTCGCTGTCATCATCATCATTTTCTCTGACGAAGGGGGTCATTAGAGAACTACAGCTCTAATTAGTTAACAGTTGTGGGTGTTTCCTCCAAGGATACCTGGGGGTGATAGCGAGGGACCCTACCAGTCCCAGCCACCTAGGAGCAGCACAGGTCAGCACACTTGATGTTGCAGGACCAACGGTAGCGATCACTATGTAAATTAACATCTGGCGAGCTGGCCCTGAGTCTCCAGGCTCTTCAGAATAGCTCCCTTTGGGGCCGGAGGGTTAGCTCAGTGGTTCCGGCGCCTGCCTCGCAAGCGCAAGGTCCTGAGTTCAATCCCCGGTAACCACATACAATGCTGGGCGTGGAGACTCACGCCCACCAGCAATCAATACCACATACCACAGTGCCGGGCGTGGTGGCTCACGCCTGTCATCCCAGCACTCGGGAGGCAGAGGCAGGAGGATTGCTGAGTTTGAGGCTTGCCTGGGCTCCATAGTGAGCTCAGAGCCAGCCTGCACTACAAAGCAAGACCCTGTCTCAAAAGGAAAAAAAAAATAGCTCCCTTCGAGGAAGTGAATGGGAATTCAGTCTGCTTCCTACTTATAGCCAGGCCAGCTACAACACAATCAAGTTTCCAGATCACCTTGGTAGAGACAAGAGAACTGCAGAGCCACTCACCTACTGATAAATGCTTGCTTCACCCTGGAAGTAATCTATGTCGGGGCTGCTTCTTCTGATTCTGACCAAAACTAGTCATGAGGTCCCATTCACTTGTACAGGTATTTGGAAAACGTTAGGAGTGTGTGAATAGTTGATTAACTATGACTGCACAGTCAGAACGAAGCTACACATGGTGTATTTATATATGTCTCCATGAATGTGTATTTTTTTTCCTGAAGAAGCTTTTGGGAAGAATGAAGCTGCTGTTTTTACCCTTGAATGGTTAATACTGGTTAGATTTACACTTCTCATTAAACTGAAAAATCATCTTTAAAAAAAAATACTCCGGAGAATTTAGACCACTACTAACAGTGATAGGTTCTGAACAAATACGTAAGTGGATGGATGGAATCCTCAGACAGGGCCAATACCAGTTGATCATATTGCCAGACACTTAGAAGTCTGCCTCCAAGATTCTGACTCAGTATTTCCATTTATTTCATTATTATTGATTGGTTTTATTGATTTTCATTAATATAGACAGATTCATACTATCACTCAAGGAGTTACTTAGGGAACAGCAAAGTGACTCTCTTTTCATTGTTTAAGGAAAGAAGCTATTGTATTACTATACAATTACTATACAAGTATTATATTACTATACAATTACTATATACATTGGTTTTCATTCTCTATTGCTATGGAAATGTAGTTCACCTTAAAAGAAGATATTCAACTCAGTTATTCAGAACAATGTCTTTTATTTTAAATATTTCCCTGTTCTTCTATCTCCACTGGGGGAAAAATGAAATCAGCTACTTACCATATCTCTTTACTTTCCAGACCTCAGATCTTATAGCCATTATGAATAATCATATCTTTAAAACTTTTGAAGCACCCTAATTGCCAAAGAAAAGAATCCTTTTCCTATTTCTAACAAAAACATCCTGCCTAAGCACAATGCTATCGTATAATGTTTATTCAATCATGCCTGTATCCTAATTCTCCAAAATCCTTAGAGATACTATCTAACCAAAGATCCTGGAAAACTTTGACTGATGTAAATTAAGTTTAATCATTATTCATATCTATTAACTCATCAAATTACATTCCCAGATGAATCACTATAGCCTTCATTAAAAATAACAAGTGATTTAAGATCCCAAGA
>PVIC010029154.1:0-22707 GCA_004025085.1 Thryonomys swinderianus
AAACATAAGATAGAATAAAATACATTGGTATAAAATTTTATTTGTTGATTTGCTATTATTATGATTCATTAAACATGATTCGAAGATAAGTTTTTACACCATGTAGCCATAATCCTTTCCCTTTAGTATGAATATAAGCAATTATGTAGTAGTAATCTTTAATAAAACTAGCTGCTGGTATAGATTTGGTGCACACAGAATATTGAAAGTCAATACATATCACTTGATGTATTTCAAATTATCCATACATAAAATAATAAACAAAAATAGATATTGCTACCCAGCAAGGGTATTTCATAATGATTCTGCAAAAGTTTTAACTTTTTGCAAACTCCATATTTGAAGCAGTCATTTTATTGGTCAACAGCTATAATTGTTGCTTGCTTTGGGTTGATTTAACCCTAATCATAATCCTAACTCTAACTCTAACCCTGAATTTGTCAGAAGAAGAAAAAGAACAATTTTACTTTTAAAATTCTGTGCATAGTTTTATTAACAATGAAATCTAATGAAGCATTTTAATTCTCAGTGCTGTGAAATCATGATTTTAATGCTTGGAAACTAGTTAGAACATTTATTTGATTTGGTATATAGCACATATAGAGAAAGCATGTATATGTAATGAGTCTCAAATCCAGATTTTGTAGAATGAGATTTTCTAGTGGTTGTTTTTGTGTGTGTGTTGGAAGGGGAAATGCAGTGAGATTATCTATTATACACTGGGTGTTACACAAATCCTGTATAATAGACATACTCTATTATGTTCCTTGCATTTAAAATGACTCTGTTTTAATTTAAATTTCTTTTCTATTTCACTATCTCATCCTATCTTGTGAAAGCATGACAATAATTCCCATGATTATTTAGAAATCAAGTTTAAAGAGAATGATTTGCATTTGGTCCTCACAATTAACATCAATATATAAACTTACTAGATTAGTTTATATAGTTGACACTTGTTTTATGAATGGCCTATAAAATGTTTGTAAACTGATTCAATTATTACTTTTCTTATGCACACATATCCGTAGAATTTGGTAGTATTTCTTCCAAAGAATTCTATTTTTAGTTATCCTTCTCAATAAATGACATCACTATCCAATTACAAAAAAGTAAACATGCATAAACAAAAAGTAGACATTATTCTAAATCATCAAGTTATCTTATCTGTCACAGTTGAGTCAAGCAGCTTGACTCATTGCATTTAAAATAGTGTATATGATGGGCATGGTGGCTCACACCTCTAATTCCAGGACTTAGGAGGCAGAGGAAGGAGGATTGCTGAGTTTGAGGCTTGCTTGGGCTACATAGTGAGCTCAGGGCCAGCCTGAGCTACAAAGTGAGACCCTGTCTCAAGAACAAACAAATAAAAATAGTGCATAAACTTTTGGTCAATTTCCTTGGCTCTAAGTCATCAATACCCACCTATGTTTCTCCAGGTACCAGATTTAGGAACATGCCAGCAGTTCTCTTAAAGGAACTAGGTAGATAGAGCGGCAATTCCTTCTCATCCTTAAGGCTTAGATCAAATGCTACATCTTTGCAAAAAGTATATCCGATTATACCAAAAAACTCCCTCAATCTCTAGTAACTACCATGTCACTCTATGTCCTTAGTACTGCTTCCATATGTGACTTTGAAGAAGTAGATAATATTGTAGCAAAACTATAACAAAAAACACCTCTCATTCTCCACACTAACAAGCAGAACAATGCTTTTGCACAGTTGAAATATAATAACATATCTGTTAAATAAATGAAATAACAGATTCTTCACTATCAATTTATGCTATTTACTTTAAAAATATCAAACATGAACTCAAAAACAATATTTCCAGGGCCAGAGGGTTAGCTCAGTGGTTCTGGCACCTGCCTTGCAAGCGCAAGGTCCTGAGTTCGATCCCTGATAACCACATACGATGCTGGGTGTGGAGACTCACGCCCACCAGCCATCAATACCACATACCACAGTGCTGGGCGTGGTGGCTCACGCCTGTCATCCCAGCACTCGGGAGGCAGAGGCAGGAGGATTGCTGAGTTCCAGTCTTGCCTGGGCTACACAGTGAGCTCAATGCCAGCCTGAACTACAAAGCGAGACCCTGTCTCAAAAAAACAAAAACAAAAAACAATATTTCCACCTTGAATGAACTATTTCATTGACATAGTCATTCTCTAATCATTTACTTCATTTATAGATAACGTTTGTTACAAAGGTTAAATATCTATACTTTTGTCTTTGTTTTCCTTCCACACCAAAATGAGCAATTAAGTAAAAGTGGATTCAACCCTCTCAGATGAATGTTTTCTAGATTCTTCTTTCTCTAGGCCATCACGTCAGGGTAGAACCAGTGTTAGACAATTATTAAAGTATCTTCACTGATAAAATTTCCTCTAATTTTGCTTTTCTGTTTCACACATAATAATTGTAAATATTTTAGAGGGGCAGGTTGATGCTTTAATTCTAGGATGTATTGTGTGAAGATCAAATCAAGGTAATTACATATAAGTCAGCTTAACTCTTTATTATGTCCTTGTTTAAAAATATAAAAAAATCCTCAATTCTGGGTATTTTTCTTCTTGTATAAGCTATTAATATTTCCACACCATTCTTAACTCCCACTCTAACCACTAATTTGCTGTCAAATTATGAGGACAACGATTCTTTGATTCAACATGAATTATCTAACATTTATCAATCTGTGAATAGTTTATTTCAGTTAGCATAGTGCCCTCGGGTTCTGTGTTTCTAGGAATGACAGGATTTCTTTTTTTGTGTGTTGAATAATGTTTCACTGAACATACAGATGGAGGAATGGAGAAAAATTGAGAACATAGAAATAAACCCACACATTACTCAATCTCTTCAATAAATGGTACTAGGAAAATTGGATATCTGTACAGATAATAAATTTAGATCTCTGTCTCTCATTATACACAAAAGTCCACTCAAATTAGATTGAAGACTTAAACCCAAGACCTAATACTGTGAAACATCTAGAAAAAAAATCAGGGAAATGCTAAATAACATTGGACTTAGCAATTATTTTTCTTTTTGATAAAACCTCAAAAGTACAGGGACCATAGCCACAGCAAGAAAATGTATTACATCCAATGAAAGAGAATGTATTACATCCAATGAAAGAAAATGTATTACATCCAATGAAAGAGACTCTTCACAGCATGGAAAATAATTTGTGTATATTATTCCTCAAATGATATTGTTATATTTTCAAGTTGATCTTACAAAACATGCTATTTTCTTACCATTCTCATTCTGAAATCTTTCATAGATTTCCTTTATCACTGGTTAAGACACAAGATCATTTATTTGGGATTGAAGTTCCACAAAATTCTGATTCAGAGTCTATTTTAAACTATTTGTGTTCTTTCCAAACATATATATCTTTTGCTACATGTAGAAAAATTTTGCACTTTCCTAAGCTTTTATGTTTGTTCAGTATTTACTTTTTTTTTTTTCCTTTTGAGACAGGGTCTTGCTTTGTAGTTCAGGCTGGCTCTGAGCGCACTATGTAGTCCAGGCAAGCCTCGAACTCAGCAATCCTCCTGTCTCTGCCTCCTGAGTGCTGGGATTATAAGCGTGAGCCACCACGCCTGGCAGTATTTACTTTTTTGATTTAATCTTTGTTATTCAGAATATATTTCAAAACAAGCCAAGCAAACACTGTGGGTACCTAAATAAATCCTCTGGAAATGGGCCCCAGGTCTCTGTCTATGTTTTATTTGAATCTTGTCTTCCAGCATGCTTGGCTTTACTGACTGGTTGAGGATGGATTATAATGTATAGAGTGGGTGTTTGGAGATTTCATGTACTTAAGTGAAATTCAAATCTTGCTATTTTCACAGATACTTGGCAAAGAGAATATAAAATTTAATTTTTTTGAGCTTTGAATATCTACCTGTAAAGTTAGACCAATAATATCTACATCAGGATATCTATTTTTATCTATCCATATCTATGTGTGTGTATATATAACTTTCATAGGTTATCATTCCTTTTTATACCTTCCAGTACAAAGTTGCATTTTTTTTCAGATATCAGTTTCTATCTTCTTGGTCATATCAGCATAAAATGTTACCCTTCTCTCCTAACTTTCTTCAGTTATGATTTATTTCATTTAGAATAATTCTTTTGACATGTGTTCTATTGCTATTAGTTTTATACTAATTATCATTCAAATAACAGTACACTATTTTCTCACTATGTGCTGAAATTCAGTACTTTGCTGTACATTTGTACTCTATTAGAAAAGGTAGATAAAATGATTTTATGGGAAAAGAATGGAGGTTCAAGTAAAAAAGTATTTTTGTACCTTCCACAAAATTAAAAATTCAGTCTCATTTCTGGTCTTCATGTGTATAATTATCAAAATATGATCAAAATTTATTTTTTTCTTCATTTTCCATTTTTCCAAACTGATTGTAAATTCTTTGGAATGAGAGATATTGTGTAAAATACTGTATGTTATTAACATTTTAAAATAGCCACACTGGTTCTAGTTTCATAGAGTAAAATCTATTCATTCTACTTTAACTGAATTATATACATACTCTCACCCTAAAACTTTTTATGTGGATTTACATATTTAAATGTGAAACTGTATCTACTAGCATGTGTGAATATGCATACACATTCTATCAAAATTATTTTATATAATGAAATTTATATGCATAGACATTTCTTTATGTTTTGTTTTGAGGTAGAGTCTCATTATGTAGTTCAGGCTGGCCTTAAACTCACTATACAAACCGTGTTTGTCTCGAACTTGCAGCAATCCCCTACCTCAGCTTCCTGGGTGCTGGGATCTCGGGTGTGCACCCCACACTTGACCTGCATGTACATTTTTAGGAGTAATTTATTTTAAAATTAAATTATTGTTGAGGTTATTCCTCTCAACAATTTCTCTTAATTTTGTAAAATTTCACTGTAATTTTTTAAATTGAATTCTTTATTGGTACAATTTATATACATCTCACAATCACACATAACATCAGGGAATTTGTACCAGTATATGACACAGTCAATTCTCATTTTTACCCATATCCCCACCCACCCACACCTCCCCACCCCCTATATACATGCTCTTTTATTTTCTTTTAGAATCATATTTATTCCTTCCCCTCATTACATCCCCACACCAAATTTCCTTTGGAAATTTCCCATTCTACAAAGACTGTCACACTGTATTTTTCTATAACAAAGCATCCCCTTCCCTGTAGTGTACACATTATTTACAAATTTGAATTTCATATGTATTAACCTCCTGAACTCACACAACTTTTTTATTTAGTTTAGTTTAGATTAGTTTTATTTTGTTTTGTTTTATGAGACAGAGTCTTACTCTATAGTTCAGGCTGTTCTTGAATCCCAGGCTGGCCTCATGATTGAAGTGATCCTTCTGCCTCAGCCTCCCAAATACTGGCATCGCAAGTGTGATTTATGCCTGTTTTATACACTCTGCTTTTCTAAGGAGACTATTAAATTTCAGGCAACCTTGTTTCTTTTCTTTTCTCCTATTCTTTGTTTTCTCATTTCATTTGCATTATTTTTTTCTGTGTGTGGGGAAACCCTCCGGAAAACTGCAGAGGAATATAGCTAAAATTATCGAGAATGAAAATCCCTGAGTGAATTGCAGACTTAGATGTTCTTAGCTTTACAGTCTCAGTGGCTCATTTACTCTTCTGTTACCACAGAAATAATTGAAAAAATTTTTGAAAATGCATTCTGAACTCAAATTCCCGAAGATAAAATGAATGTATCTACATGACTGTGTACATTTTATGTGTAAGGAATTAGGGAACCAACCAGTCAGTCGCGTCTTTCGCTAGCTTTTCTCTTTTGTAATAGAATGCCCGAGCTTGTGCACAGGTCCATAAGGAGAAATATGGCTAGTACTTTAAACTTACAGTTACTTAATTTATAAAATATTGAAAGCTATGAGCAGCAAGGGTAAGTCATGGAATTTTTATTAACCACCTTTCATTTCAAATGTTTAGCTACTAAACAGTTTTTACTTTTTATCAGGTATGAATTTTGTCTTCTACAATATATGACGATTTCTTGCTGTTACAATCAGAATCCTCATACTCAGATGTATACTGAGTCTAACCAGAGAAATGTATCTTTACAAATTATGAAGTATTATTATCTTCAGTCTTAAGGTTTCCTCAGAACGTCCTGAGTCCACTGCTTAGGAGCACTCTGATGAATGTTTTAAACAGTATTCATTTACATCACTCAGAAATAAAAACACACTTGCGATTTTTATTAGCCACCTTCAGGGTCCTTTGTGGTCAGTTGGCTGCTTAAAAAGTCTCCAAGAGAAAGCTAGTTGAAAGTAATGGAAGAACCCTTCATCCGTGAGATGTTTGCTGAGAGGTCATCCACTCCCCTTGGCTTTCAAAAGGTCAGTCACACCGTAGGTAAACAACGAAAGGAACAATAATTGATTGTCGCTGGTACCAGCGTCCAAATGTAATAGAGTATAGTATAGGGCTCTGCGTGGGAGAAATCTGCAGCCTTAAAGGCTGTTTAGAAGGTTCTCTCAAGGCCAGAAATCTCTGACTTTCATAAATTTGGCACGGAGCAGCCTCTGTTAATGTACACGAATAAATAAGATGATATACTTCGGATCATGTAAAATCCCTGGTACATTTACACTAAAACAGAAATAGTCTATTTCTAATGTTTAGAAGGACAAAGATTGAATACTCTGTAGCAGGCATTTTGGTAGCTTTCCCTCCATCCGTCCTGCGTTCCACCCACATTTCTCATCCTTGCAGGGCCTGAGTGTTACTGGAATACTTTCCAGTCATCTGAAGCCGTTTCCTTTATGCATGGCTCTAGTTTAGTCTAGAGATAGACCATTGGTTTTTAAGCTTGACTGCAAGTTATCGAACCAAGTGCTTTTTAAAATGTGTAATGTTTCTATCCTTGCATGATTCTGTTGTCTTGAACTAACTGACAAAAATCTGTAATGAAACAAACTCTCATGTGATTCTGAAATGCACAAGGGATTCATAAACAGTATTCTAGCAAGTTGCACTGGACCCTTGACTTACAAACCCATTTCCTTTCCAAGGGCTAGTCATAACTCAAGTTAGTCAGTGAAGGCTCAGGCTCCTCTACGCAGCCTTCAAAGTCTCTCTCCTGTACGTGGGCAGATCTCGGTGTCCTTAGAGAGATACTGGCCCAAGATTTCTAAATTAACCCCACACAGAAAATGATCTTGTAATGCTCCTTCCAAAACTCTTTTAAGTATCATATTTGTATCTGAGACCATGTGGATGCTGTGACTCAAGATTTTGGTCATAAGTTAAAACTAAAATTCTGCTTATAACCCAAGTTGTTTGTATGTTGAAGTGATCATCACTGCAGGGGTCACTGTACCATGTTATCCCTATGCTGTTGATTGGTTTAGACACAAAGAAGCATGTGACCAATTTGTAGCCAATTCTGGTAATAGCCACTTCTGGTAAGTACTATCATATTTTTGTAAATTACAAAATCAAATAATTTTTTGAAGCTCCTACACATTGTTGTCAAGAAAACGATACTAGATTGGAAAAAAAGTAAGTGTAAGAGAAATCATTGAAATGCACATTATGACGCTGTGAAAAGATGGAAAAAGCCTGTGTTCTGGAGGGTATTTGTAAGTTGAGATATAAAGTAATACTGGAATTTTGTATTATACGTCTTGTGGGAAGACAGTCTTTTCCTCTACAGTAACAGTATTCTTGTAGATCTCTGTAAAGAAACCAATTTGTTAGACTTCAAAAGAAAGACACTTTATTGTATTCAGCCACTCGGTAACAATACATTGTGCTCTTAACACATGCCCAGAACTGCCTTCTAACTTTGGGGTCAGCACTGTCAGAAGTGAATGAGGAAGGACAGGATGAGTGGAGACAAATATGTACATGTGAGGATGACCAGTTTGTAGAGCCTCACGCATGGTGGTTGGGGTTGACCCTACCATCTGTGAACTGGCCTGTGGAGGTGTATACTCAGGAATGAGGTCATGAGCGGTCTTTGAACAGAATGACTGCAGGCATCATGTGCACTTAGGGCTAAATGCTCAGTGGAAGTGAGAGAGAGGTGAAGTGATTGACCCATAGCAATAACATAGGGAAAGATGAGTCTTGTCAAGGTCATTGCAATGAGTGTGCATAAGTATCAAACTCTAAATATAATTTTAGAGCATAGTGAATAAACATTGGTGTTCTGTGAAAGCATGCAGATAGTCTCTAGGCAATAAACGTCCTAGCTGAGGTCGCTAATTATGAATTTTAATTGTCTGTCCTTTAACTTCTCAATTATATTTGCCAAAACAGTATAGTAAGAGTTTCATAGAAAGTCTCATCCTACCTCCCACTTTCATGCTACTGCGAATAATGGCATTTGTATGAAAAAAAAGGGGGTGATGACAATACTCAAACCATTTTAAAATAGCTTGGATTTAAAATACTAAAAACTTTCTGACAAGAATTACCCAGAGCTGAGGTTCTGCAACAGATTTTTTTCCTAACAAGGATTCTTTTCCAGTGGTCAGGATCGAACCCAGGGCCTGGTGCCTAAGAGGAAAGGAAGCACCTTAACACTGAGCTCCACCCTCAACCCTGACCTGTTACTTCTCTAACTGATGCTATTCTGAGGCATTTGCTGGGTTTTGCTTTGGGTTTCTGTGCAAGGAATTCGTCATAACTCCCTACCTATCGTCCACTGTAGGGTATCAGTCACACTTTCAAAGACAGGTTCTAAACTTTAAAATGTTCAAATTCACATTAATATTATCTCTATTTTTGCATTTAATTTAGAAACAAATTTCCCAGATCTGTTATGCAAGAATAAGATGTTATCCATGCAATGACTCAGCTGGAATAAACTTTTTTTTTTTTTTTTGAGACAGGGTCTCACTTTGTAGTTCAGGCTGGCCCTGAGCTCACTATAGCTCAGGCGAGCCTCGAACTCAGCAGTCCTCCTGCCTCTGCCTCCCGAGTGCTGGGATTACAGGCGTGAACCACCACGTCCAGCACTGTGGTATGTGGTATTGATTGCTGGTGGGTGTGAGTCACCACGCCCAGCATTGTATGTGGTTACCGGGATTGAACTCAGGGCCTTGCTCTTATGAAGCAGGTTTTGGAACCACTGAGCTAAATCTCTGGCCCTGGAATAAACATTTTTAAAGGATTATTTTATTTTGCATTGATAATTTTTACTCATATAAATGTAAGAGTTGTATAGTGATGTGTGATTTGTGAGTAATTAAATCATGCTAATAAATATAGCCACTACCTCAAACACATCATTTGTAAAGACATTTAAAATTATTTTATTAGCAATTTCTTTTTTCTTTTGGTATCAGAGATTGAACCAAGGGCCTGTTGCTTTCAAGGCTTTAAATAACCATTTAAAGACAGTCACCTTTTATATTTGCACTTAAAATCTTTAGCTGTTGTTTCAAACTTTATGTCTACTTTGAATTTTTCACTTCTATTAAAAGGAAGCTTTAGATGACAAGCCAAGATGGTTTATCTTTCATTAATTTTATTAATTTTTCATACATAAATATAAAGTATTAGAAAAACTTTATTTTTTATGTTGGGAAGGCAAAGACTCATAGAAATAAATTTGTGATAAAGTAGCAAATTTCTCCAAGATAATTTGCAAAATTTCTTTCTAAAACCAATAATTTTCCTTTTCTTAAAAGTACCAAATTAGGGTTAGCTATTTACACTACTATAAAGGACATATAATACTTATTTTATGCAACGTGTTTAAAACAAATTTAGATGTTCTTTACACTGTTTTAAATTCATCCAAATATGCTGCTGTGACTTTCAGTCTTTCTATTCCACTTGTTTTGATAACATCTTTTTTCAAATTCTGAATTATGTACAAATATGTATCATAATAAAGATAGCTAAAGGAGATAATGAGGTTTGCAAAGACAATACTGAGACTGATGAATATTTGGAAAAGTTCATTCACAGAAAAGAAAACGAGCCAAAAAAGAATCGGAAGAGCCCGTGTTCTCCGGGAGGGGAGACCCTGTCTTGTTGGCAGGGCGGCTCTCCCTATACGCCTCCTACTGATATCTGTAGAATCGACCCTTGAACCAGGAAGCTCTCGATGGATGATGTTGATAGCTCTGAACACACGAGACGATTTTTAACCTACAGAGAATGTTCAAATAAAAAACAGATGGCAGCTTCTTAGAAACTAAGTACATTCCTCAGGAGATAAAGGGAAGTATTAAAACATTTTAACATTGCGCTGGAGCAGATAATTAGGGTAATCACAGCTCTTCAAAAACACAAGAAAGAAGTTCTAAGCCAATTTCTCTCTGTACTTTTATATGTAAAGATGATGAAATTCAAAGGAAATTGGGGCAAAGTAATCAGTTTAGAAAATGGAATAAAATTTACAAATGTAATATTTAAGATTGAGTAGATTGTCTACTTCAATGTTATGCTCAAACATTAATTATGTAATTAAGAAAGTAAAACCAAATTGCTTTATTTAGAATGAAAGGTGATAAAAATTAAAAGAGGAAAATTGTCATTCCAGTTTATGTATCCAAATGAAAACAGATACACATCAATATGCTCATATAAGTCACACAAGCATAAAAACTGACTGAATTTCATATGATTTAATTTAAAATATTACCAAAACTAGCGTGTTGGCTGGAAAGTTGTCTTAGCAATATTACCACTTCCCAAGAGGTTTTTATTTTTAATTTTACCAATTATATTTCCAAATAAGGAATCTGTTTTCATTTGTTCATATTATACAGTAATAAAGTCTTCAACTAAGACAATGTAGATAACCATGAGTAGTTTATACATATGCACAGATATGTAAATTTCATAGTGCATAATGATTTTTCAGTCAACAACAGGGTGCATATGTAATGGTGTTCCTGTAAAATTAAACTTGAGCTGAAACATTACTATCACGTCTTTATATTGTAGTCACAGGGCAAAACCCATTGTGTGTGTTTGTGATGCTGATGGTGTAAACAACTCCACAGTATTGTCATTCATAGCACACACAATTGCTTGCAATACATATTTGATACTGGTAATACAAGATTATTTTATTAGTTTATTAATTCATTATAGTATACTTTTTGTTATTGTATAATGTGTACCTTCTACTTATAAAGATACTTGGCAATAAAATAGTGCATTTTTGTCACGACAGGAGTAGTTACACATCATTTTTGCATGGTTCTTGATGGTATTTTTTTCTTATGTGATTAATCTCAGTTTTGGTTCAGTGTGAACTATAAACATATGAGATCTGCTATTAATGTTGCCAGTTAAGAAGCCACATTAAGTTACTGACCTGGAAATGAAATTAAAAGGCATTAAGGGCTCCACAATGGATAATTAGTGATGGTCCATGTTACCAGTCAGGCATATCCCATCCTACCCGAGTTACAACACTGAAGAGTAAAATCCAGTGATATAAAATGGTAAAGACTCTGCTCCATTGAAGACAGTGAGGCTAACACTGTTTGGGAAGGACTCACATCAGATACAGAAAAACTTCTAGTGGTATGAATTAAGGAATAGATACTCAGCATCATGATAATCATAGCCAAATAAATATGCACATTTGTTATTGCTATAGTTTGTGTGTGTTTTCCAGATACAGTTTTCTTTTTTTTTTTTTTTCAGTACTAGGGGTCAAACTCAGGACCTTGCATTTCTGAGGCAGGTGCAGCACCACTGAGCTAAGTCCCCGGTCCTTTGCTGTACTTCGCATGTGTTTTGTCTCAGTGGCTCCTGTGCTGGGGTCCTGTCCCTCAGTGCGGTGAGCTAAATCTTTAAGAGGCTGGGCCCAGTAGTGAGCCTTCACGCAAGTGAGGATCCCATCCATCTCTAGCTCTCGGATTGCGGTTCCTTTTACATGTGTTCCTGCCATTCTAATAACATCACAATGAGCCCCTGGGGCCGGGGCCCATAGGGCTGCTCTGAAGGCTACCTGTGTGGGTTCTATCTCAGAAGCCAGAGCTACAGACATCGGCCTAGATCCAGGGGCCTCAAAGACAAGTACACAGAGTGGAGACAAAGAGATTATCTTGATCCCAGGTAGGTCTGGAGCCGTGGCCATGGCTTCCTGCCTGGTGTATAACATTAAGTGTCCCAGGGTGGTGATGGAGCACATGTGGTGACGCCTACGCTGTGAGCTGACCTGAGCCTTGGCTGGTCTGGAGCCCGAGTAGACCTAGAACTTAGTGTCACAGAGGCTGGTGATGCATCAGCAGCCTGGGCTGTGTAGCCACAGGTGATCGCTTGGTGACTGTAGTTCTGGAGCCTGGCCTGGTGCTGGCTCAGTCTTGAAGTCTGGAGTTGACTGGGTGTTGAGTATGGTCTGACGTGCAGGGCTGTGGAGGTAGGCATTTATCTCTCTCATCTATCCTTTAGTTTACAGTTACAGACTTGTAAAGGCATGACTTTTTATGCATGCTGGTTTCATCATATTTTAGCTTTTTCCTGTTTCCTAAACATATATGAAATTAGTGGCAAATACGACAGCTGTTTTTGAAGAGGTCCTAAAGAAGACATTATGCATCCAACAAAGTAATTAAGGGCCTACCTTGCCCCATGTCCTGTATTTCAAATTCAAGATAAACAGAGAGGTAGCAGGATAAATTTCTGTTCTTAAAGATCATGCACTTTCCCTAAAATTATGAAGAACTTTAAAAGTACAAAGTTATGACGGTATCATAGCACAAAAAACTGAACAATGAGAGTTAGAAAAAAAAATGTTCCTAAGCAAATGCAGAGAGTTACAAACAGCAGAGGAGAGTGAATGAATGATTATGTGAAGAACAAGAGGAAGGAATAGGGAGAATATTAGAAGTGGCAATATAACCATTAGTAACATTTTGAAGCAACTGAATCATGAAAGGTTTTTCTGTTATCTATTATTACACAACAAACCTCTCTATAACTTTCTGGGCTGGTTTTTAGAGAAGTTTATTTCTTTTTTTTTTCTTTTCTTTCTTTTTTTTTATTGGTACAAACAGCATGGTACTGGCAAAGAAACAGACCTGAGGATCAGTGGAACAGATCAGAAGGTCCAGAAGCAACACCAGGTACACTAAGCCACCTCATCTCTGACAAAGGAGCCAAACATCCTCAATGCAGGAAAGACAGCCCCTTTAACAAATGGTGCTGGAAAAACTGGGTTTCAACCTGCCAAAGACTGAAGCTAGATCCATCTCTTTCACCATGTACTAAACTAAAGTCAAAGTGGATGAGAGTCCTAAATATTTTTTAATTGAATTCTTTATTGGTACAATTTATATGCATCTCAAAATCACATATAACATTGGGGAATTTGTACCAGTATATGACACAAGTTAATTCTCATTTTTACCCATATCCCCATTCACCCACCCCTCCTCACCCCCTTTATACATGCTCTTTTATTTTCTTTCAGAATCATATTTATTCCTTCCCCTCATCACATTCCCACACCAAGTTTCCTATAGAAGTTTTCCACTCTATAAAAGCTGTCCTACTTTCTAGAGCTCATTTGCAACTACAGGTGTTCATGCCAAAGAGAAGATGCAGAAATTGTCTATCTGTGATCTACTGATTTCACTTATTAGTATATCCTCCAGGTGTCTCCATTTGCACCTAAATGGATCGATCTTGTCATTCTTTATGGCAGAGTAATACTCCATTTTATAAAAAAAAACACATCTTTATCCACTCTCCAGTTGATGGACATTTGGTTGTTTCCAAGATTGAGCTATCATGAACTGAGCTGCTATGAACAAGGGTGTACATCTGTCTTTCCAATATGATTTTTAAAATTCTTTTGGGTAAAACTAGGACTAGGGGTTCCATTTGACCCGGCTATCCCCCTGCTAGGAGAGACCTAAATATTAAAACAGAGACGCTAAACCTGCTGCAAAACAGTTTAGGTAAAACTCTTGCAGACACTGGCTTAGGGAAAGATTTTATGAACAAAAACCCTCTATAGCATGAGAACTATCAGAAGAAATCAACAAATGGGATCTCTTTCTATTAAAAGGCTTCTGCACTGCAAAAGAAACTATAAGCAGAGTGAAAAGGCAACCAACAATATGGGAAAAAATTTTTACCAGTAATTCCTCAGAAGTTTATTTCTGCTTGCAATGACATGAGTTGATTTCCCTCAACTGCGGAGTCCTGTTGGGCTCATTTTTCATTTTGCTAGAGGGTGACTGGTCCTGACGTGATAAAGTGGCCCACTTCCCCGGATATCCAAATTGAGTTTTTCACTCACCTGAGTAGAGATTCAGCTGGTACAGCTGAAACAGGACTGGTACCATTATTTTAATTTGGCGTTCAGTTATTTTGATGCATCTAGAAATACACATTGATATGGATTGTCTTTTATGTTTTATATCTTTGCCTACTCATCTTGTTATAAATATGTAAATTAGATAAATGATTTATACAGAATTATAAAATAAATTAATCTAATGCTCCCCAAATAAAAGGAAACTATAAGGAAGGGAAAAAAATTAAGATGTGTACTAATTATAATAATTGCAATCATTATGTACTTCAAATATGTATTAGTAAAAATTAAAACATGAATTAAAAAACAAAATGAAAAAAGCTTTTTGCTTTAGAATGTTATACACAGTTTCTAAAGGTGGGTCTGTTATCAATACTTTTCTCTTTCCCCAAGATTGAAAAACAGATTTTTCTCCCACACTTTTAATGATTGCATCACAGTTTTCATAGCAATGCATTGGAACTTACTGTACGAAACTGATTCTAAATTCCTTATCAATACAACAATATAGTATCATGCATGAAGAAATCAGACAGTAAAACTAACTGGACAGATAAAACAGTTCTGAGTAAATATGGCTACTCTTTACAAACAAAAGAGAACAAATCATAGGGTTAATTCATAATAATTAACTAATATGTAGCAAAATCTTTCAGTTTATAGTATATTAGAAATGCATGCTTCTAATGCATAGTTTGAACAGTAAAAACTTAATTTTTATTTTCTAATTTAAGAATTTTTAGTATATGTGCTGCCAAAGCGAGCACTAATTTAACAATTTTTAAGAATTGCTTTGAACCAGATAATATAAGAGAAGGATATATGAAGAAAGACAACAATAAATAGATTATAATTAATTTGATGAATGAATAGACATGTAAACACCAACTTAAAAAGCAATATCACAGATTTCAGTAGAACTTGTATAGTATGGTGCATCAGGGTGTAGAAGTACAGAAAGTCTGAGGAATTATTTGGGAGTTTCTTGGGTAAGACAGGCTTGAGATGCATTTTAAAAGCATGCGTCACAGCGTATAAATACTACTCCGAACTGAAGAGAGGGAAGAAATCAGAGCGGAAACACTTCTGTAAATCTGCAGTTTCCCAGGAATGCTCACGTCTTTATTCGCTCTAACAGGCCTCCTTGGTTGTCATATTAACTAGAACTTTAGTTTCTAAATGTTCCCAGAGTAAATTTCCACAAAATGACTGGATTCAACAGACAGAAGTACCACAAACAGTACCATAAGTACCACAAACAGAAGTTTATGGTTTCGTAGGTCTGGAAACCAACCTGGCTTTGAACGGCCTCCAAGTAAACTTCCCGCCTGGCAGCATCATTTTCTTTCCTGGGGTCTTGGGGGGAGGGGTCAGTCCCCCCCCCCCCCCCCCGTCAGTCAGGTCCGCAGACTACGCGGTGTCGTCTGGTCAGTCCCTGGCTGGCTCCGCCCTGGGGCCTTTCTCTGTTTTCCAGACAGGGCCTCGTTCCTGGGCTTCCATCCTCCAGCACCAAAGCTGACAAGGATGGGTCAAACTCTTCCCACGGCTTGCAAAACTTTCTTCCTGTGTCCAATCGTTCAAATCCACTCCTCTCTTGCATATCGTACTCCTATAACTAGACTGTGCCCCATAATATAATCCAGGAGAATTGCTCATCACAACATTTCTAAATGTAATCAACTGTGTGAAGTTTTTCTCACCCCCAGTCACAATATATTTGCAGGCCGTCTGGATGGCACTCTGGTCAGGTGCCGAACGGAAGAGGGACTTTTTCAACCTACCACAAATAAACCTCGATTACAAGAAGTCTGGTGTGCATTCCTCGGAGAACATAATCTTCCATAATAGCATGCAGTTCTTAGTATGGTTTATAGATTTTTAGAAAGAGGAGTTATAATGTCTGCTCTTTTAAAAGGTAGCATTTTCATACCAATTTTTAAAGATAATCATTGGCACTGGAAGAAGGAACATTTATATAGATCTGAGGGTTATATACAGTCTTTTTATTTATTTAATTAAAACCTTGCTTGATCACATATCAGATAAGATACTTTTTAAACATTTTATGTTAGGTGTTAAAAAAATATCATATTAGTTGACCCTCAGTGAAACTGTAACATACTATGGCTATTATTTCTTCACTTATATACATTTTTAAAAATCAATTTTTGAGGAAGTGATCATTGCTCAAAGTTGGAGGGAGGGCAAGGGAAAAATATGGCTATTACTGCTGCCATAGAAAATAAGTGAACAAAAATGAAGAGAATTTCCAGACAAAATGTAGGAGTTTTGTGTGTGTAGGTCCCTGTGTGCAGGAGCTGATAAAGGATGATTCTGAGTAGTGTCTTGTATATTTCATGGACAGCAAAACAGCCTTAAAATGCTCATCTAATAACAAACTCTATTGCAATGAGAAGGCACTATCTGAACATGAAATGTCAAACAAAATACGCTATTTTTGATTTTGAGGGAACTATCCTATGATGTAATGAAATATGCTTCACGTAGAAAATTTAAATTCAGAGCTGGTAAATGAAATAAGGCCCTGGAACAGCTTTAGTTTATTATCTAATTGTCACATACTGCTTAAAGTAGTGAAGCAGAGAACTTCATTTAGATGGATATACAAAACAATTTAATTAAGGAAGTACTCAGTATGGTAATGGGAAGAAATATAAATTTAAAGTTGTAATTAGCCTGAAAATAGAGGTCATTTTAAATAATACCAGCAGCTTGATTAATGCTAAAATATATCTAAAGTTCATGTCTGACTAAACAGGAGTTGTGAAGCCTCCCTTCCCCTCTGATAACTAGAAAGTAATATGTGTGTGTGTGTGTGTGAATGCTCTGTGGTTATTTTTTCCTGTTACTGTGAACACACTCAAACTCGCTCTCTCTTCCTTAATTTATTTTATGGATTAGGTGCACATGATTTAAAAAAGTGGAATGAAGCTCACTACCTTTTCTCTTTGTACTTGTCCAAAGAAATCGGATTTATACGAAGTGATGCAGTCTTTTCTTCCAGTCAGTACCACAGGGCATCACGCGGATAGTGCGGCAGGTAATGAGGGCTGACAGGCATCTGGGTGTCCCAGGGGCAGGGTCCCACCTGGGGTTGGAGGGGACCTTCCTTTCTGTTTCAGCTCTCACAGGTTACAGAGGGTGTGCATAGCAGTGCAGGCCGTGGCTGAGCTGCTGCATTCAAATAGGGTTTGAATCTCAGATCAGTGGCATTCAGATTACTACAAAGATATAATGCACAAATTATTGAAGTTTGTCGTGACTGAAACCTATCCTTGGTGTGTGTGTGTGTGTGTGCACGCACGTGTGTGCACATGCATATGGTGTACATAGGTGAACGCTTTTCTTCCTGGAGCTAAATATGCAATAACAAGGGATCACTTCAAAAAGGTGAAAATTTTGTTGGTATAAAGGGGTACAAATGCTTCAGTGAACTGGAATAATTATTATGTAAATAAATATGATGGCATTTCGTTTTAGTTGTTTTTTTAAGCAGTACTATTTTGTTAATGCATTATTTAATTTTATTCAACCTAATGTATTTCAGTTTATAATAACAAATGCTGAGGACTAAGTTTTAGCTAGTTTTCTGTTGCTGTGACAAAATACTTGGGAGCCATCGATGGCTTTCTACTGATGCCATCAGAAGCTTGAGTCCGTGGTCCCCGAGGTTCTGTTGTCTGTGGCAGTGGTGAGGCAGAAACTGATGGGGAGGAAATTTCGTAAGGTGAAGCACTCATGGGGACCAGAAAGCAGAGTGCAAGAGAAAAGGAAGGGGGCAAACACATCCTTCACAGACATGTGTCAAAGGGTCTCCTTTCTACTGAGCCCTAAGGCCAGAAGTGGCCGTGATTCTCAATAACCCATTGAAGAAGTCAAAATCTTCACCTCCCAAAGATCCCACTTTCCCACATGGCTGAAAATTAGGGCAAACCTTTCAACCCACTGGGCTTCAGGGTGCATTGCAGTTTCAAAATACAAAAAAAAGTTCAACTTTGTTCTAACCACAAGAGATAATCTACAATAGAAAATCCAGGTCAGTAACATTAATATTTCTGACCCACAGAAAGTCTGAGATAATAATTAGGTCCTTAAATGTGGAAATCTGTTATAAGGCAGTATGAAAGTAATAGATCTATGTTATCAACATCTTCAAGCAAAGCCATCTGTGTGTAAATTTTCTCTGTGAAACAAGAGGAGGAAATTAAAGAAAACAGGACTCAGACAGAGACAGAATGCTTGTGTATTTGTTTAGTCAGATTTAGTTTTTTTAAAAGCTTTCTAGTACTGTTCTACTCTAAAATTTTACAGTGTCATGTTGATGAAAATACAAATACTTAGTTTTTTTACTATTAATTGTTATCTTTATTGGTACATTGTATATACACGTCATGATCACACTCAATATTGGGAATTTTTGCTTTTTGTTTCATACAGAAATGAATAGGTACATTCATTTTAAATTCCCATAAAGCATATGCAGGCAGGAGAAACTAGGTGAATATTTTAGTCCAACGTGTCTCCAGGTCTGCTTCTATATATATTTGTCTGTTCTCTTTATTATTGTTTTCCATTTTGTCTTAAAACATGGGTTTACACTTTTAAATTTTTTTAATAAAGTAGCAACAAAAATTTGACTATATGACAAAGGATTTTTCTTTTGGTTCTATTCCTTATGATTTGTTGCACCCTTATAAGCATTTTTGCTTATTCAGAATAGAAATTTCAGTGGTTTGCAAATAGCATCGAGTCCCGGAAATGGCAAATACAAAGAAAAACTTGTGTGAAAGACAAGCAGCCTACTTAGACTTGCTCAAATACAATCAAAGTGCCAACAAAGTTTAAAAATATTGTATTATTTGGTTAATAAGAGATACTGGTTTTGATACAATGTAATCATTGCAAAATTGCTTCAGGCATAGTTATGGAGAAGTAATGGATCATGAACAGTGTGATCACAGCAAAGGGAAATTTAGGTTTCTGGGCATAAAGTAATTTTATGAATAGCCTTACCTGTTTTACTAAAACTAAAAATTATAAGCAGGAATAACGAATGTCAAGTGAACAGGTGAAGTTTTTATGTATTTTCCTCTATTATAATTAGTTACTAAGATCAGAATTCCATATCCTTACCACTCAAACCATGAGGGCATAACTTTGTGTTTTAATTGAATATGTAAGTCTCATTCTGTTACTGAGCACAAATTTTAAGTTTTGGAAATAAATTTGGAATAGTTAAACTAGTACCCAATTGACCTACAAGGACAATTATCTCTCCTGTTTAATGACACAGTCTTTTTTATGAAAAATATGTATTGTGAAGGAATCTCTATTTTAATGTAATATTAATCTTCATTGTCTGAAACACAATCTTCTGCAATATTTTTTCCCAGTAATGCTTTAAGAAAACCCTCACATGAATGTCTTTGAGTCCTTAGTGTGTTTAAAATTAGAATCTCTGGAGGATTTAATTTTCTGTATTCAAAGTTTTGCCATTTTCCAGTTTCCCCTTGTTGACTCAGTTATTACTCTGATTTAATTTAAACACGTTATCTGGCTAGGACTGAAAACACTGCTGATGTCAGATTTCATCTGCGAACCTGGGAAAAGGCGCATACTTTTTGATGTGCTCTTTTGTGGTACAGTATCATTTCAAAATAAACTGGTAGATGACTTGGGCCTTTACAAATGTACTATAAATGTTGCTCTGTCACCTTGTCTACTCCAGGTAGTTTGTGCCAGCTATTGCACTACAGAGAACAACTGTCAGACTTCTCCAGAATGGGTGCTTCAGTGTGAATCGATGTCAGCTTAGATTCAAGGTGGACTCAGTAGATCAGTTCTACGTTAGACATCTCAGTGTGTTAAAAAAAAATGACTTAGAGCAATGAGCAAATGTTATAAAATTCACAGAATATCTCAGATCTTAAGCTCAGCAGTATTCATAAATTTAGACAACGTATTTTTGTTGTAGTGGATAGCTATCCTATATATTCCAGGATATTCAGCGGAATCCTTGGCCTGTATCATTAGATATCAATAGCAAGATACCTCTTCATTTCATATGTATACACACAATACATATGCATATTTGAATATATACTCAGGTATATGCCATCTTTAAAGAACAGCTTTGTTCTTCTAGAACCTGTTGAAAATTCAGTACCTAAGGACCGATATCCTCTTCCTGGGGGAGGGTAGGACCCTAACTTGCTGAGAGCCAAGAACCATCCTCCTGTCAAAATCAATAGAGTTCGGTATATCTGGGACGCAGCAGTTGGCTAACGCAGATGGTCTCCGCAATTCCAGGTGTATTTAGGGGGAACTACGTGTGAACAGTCAAGCTGTCAAGTCCGATTACTCAAGGTCTAGTTATCCTTTATCCTGTCTGGTGGGCTAGGGACCTGGGTGGGATGATTTCCTGTCTTGGCAGAGTGCAGTGGAACTGTCTTTGTCCCGATGGACGTTCCTGTTTGACATTCGTTTGTTTAATAGTACAGGCTTGTTGTTGCTTTTGTGGTTACTCCTTATGTGGAGAAGATTCCTGTGTTGGGAGAAGGTTTTGTTTTTCACTATATTTCCACAATAAAAGGCATGAGTAGCCGTGAAATGAGCTGATGCCGTAGTAAAGTCATTTTGGATTTGATTCCAGCCTCACTTTTATTTATTTTACTTGAAGTTGGGTTTCTCGTATTGCCCTTGTAATTTTACTCAGGCCTGAGTGCCTATGTTCTGCTTGGAGTGGACGTTGGGCAGATAACCAGTTGAAAAGAATCTCCACTTTAAGTAGGGCTTCAATTCTTCATGCTGCTACACTTTAAAATAAGATATACTGAGGAAGAAATAATGGCAGATATGCCCTGGAGAATAACTCCCTACTAAACCCTCTGCCTTCTCTGCTTTTCTGCTAAATAAAGCCAGAAATAAAGCCACAAAAAATAGTACAACAGGCCCAGAAATGGTAAGTTTAAAAGTGGAGCTTTGCTGGTGTGAAAGCCTTTAGGCCAGTTATCTTCAGACACTGTCTTTCTCCTCATTTTTGCTGCTTCTATCTAGTTCCTTTCTTTTATGTGTCCGTGTCTTTGTGTTTATTAAAAAACTCAGGAAGGCTAACAGTTTATTAAGTTCATCAAAGCATGTGGTGATCCTGCGTGTTTCCTCAGAGCCCTTTGCTATGGGTAGGTAGCAAAGAATCATGAACTCTCTTCAGTCAATGTGGAAAATCCCAAGTCATGCAATTCTGATAAAAGTTTTCTGAGTACAGGTTTGGCTAGTTGGTCTTGCTACTTTTTCCTTCCATATTTCTCTAAGTCTTCACTATTTGCTGATATGTTGGTATAACTAACGATTTTCAAGCATTTTTTCAAAATATTTTAGATATCTTTAGACTTTAAAGTTGTTATTCAGTATCAATAAAGACACAAGAATTATGATACACAGGTTATCCCTTTACAAGTCAGCAAAACTGCTTGTCTTTCTGTCTACCCAGCTCCTCTCAGCCATGCTTTTCTGACACTGTGATAAAATCACTGCTTGCAAATATTGGCTGTTAAAAGAATAACCTCAGACATGGTGTCATTATGGTCGGGAAGTGTCACCATTGATTTGAGTGAGATACTTAAGGCACCAGTGTGTCCTACACAGGCAAAAAGTGAATTTATGAAAAGCTTACTAAGAGTGCATGCTAATTTTCTATACTTTTAGTTCCTGAGACTGTGTATGGATAAATTTTCTAAGTTTCTTTCTGAGACGCATGTGGAGAAGAAAAGGGGATTCTAATCAGTGGTCCACATCACATCTACTTCTTAAGAGGACGTATTGATTTCTTAGATACAGTTTAAATGCTCTATGATCACACACCACAAAACAAATATAATGACTGTCAGTCACTTCAAGCTTCCTGTGCTGGCTCCGATAATATTATATAATTTAGCAGTCTGACCTGATTTTTAATTTTTTTTATACTTCAAATTCCTCATACTTGTACTTCCTCAAATAAAAGTTTTCTTTCAAATAAATGCTGACAATTTTTCATGCAAAATGTTAGAATTTAATTCAATATGGTTACACTTTTATTTATTCTGCACTAATACTGTTTTACATTTAAAAATTATGATTAACAACAAAACTAAAATGGAAGCAATCAGCACAGCATTGTTTTTCTTTGTTTGAACATTTTATTATAAAATTGGAATGCAGGCAAATTACTAGTTGAGCTCCGTCAGTGATTAGAAAAGTATTTACTTTTTACTCACAGTTTATAAAATCTCTGTATTGGCCATTTTCGTTTTTATTCCTTTGGCCATATACTACAACTGTTCCCATTTTCACAAATCCATCTAATACTATTATTAAATT
>PVIC010029155.1:0-15896 GCA_004025085.1 Thryonomys swinderianus
GCGAACTCAGCAATCCTCCCGTCTCTGCCTAGGCGTGAGCCACCACGCCCAGCATTATATGTGGTAACCGGGGATTGAACTCAGGTCCTTGCGCTTGCGAGCCAGGCGCCGGAACCACTGAGCTAACCCTCCGGCCCTTCTTTTGCTTTTTGAGACAGGGTCTCGCGTTGTAGTTCAGGCTGGCCCTGAGCTCACTATGGTGCCCAGGCAAGCCGCTGCGAACTCAACAATCCTCCTGCCTCTGCCTCCCGAGTGCTGGGATGACAGGCGTAAGCCACCACGTCCAGCATTGTGGTATGCGGTGTTGATTGTTGGTGGGCGTGTCTCCGCACCTAGCATTATATGTGGTTACCGGGGATTGAACTCAGGTCCTTGCGCTTGTGAGGCGGGCGCCGGAACCACTGAGTTAACCCTCCGGCCCTGTACATGATGTTCTTGATTGTCATTTTTTTTCCCATTCCCCTGCCCCTCCTACTGCCCCACCCACTATATACTTTGTTGGAAACTTTGTTTACTTTTTTTTTAACCATTGAATTTTTTCTCTTCTTCACTTTTTCCTACCCCTCTTTCCCTTTTCCCTTAGAACATTTTCTTCCTGTTTCACATTATACCTACCATATTTTGGACTTTCAGCTTGTCATAGTAAAGAGATGATATGGCATTTACATATCTGTGTCCCATTTATTTCACTAATGAATATTTCCTCAAAGTATCTCCATTTAAGTATAAATGTCTCTAATTTATCATTCTTTATGGCTGAGTAACACTCCATTTTATTTTTTCAAAAACCCACATCACATCTTCTTTATCCAGTCTCCTGTTGATGGGCATTTAGGCTGTTTCCAAGAGTTAGGTATTACAAACTGCCACTATAAACATGGATGCACATATGTTGTGATATGATGCTTTTAATTCTTTCATGTATATACCTAGCAGGGAAATAGGGTCAAATGAGACTTCTAATCTTAAATTTTTGAGGAATCTTCACACTGATTAGTAGATGCACCAGTCTGTACTCTCACCAACAGTGGACAAGTGTTCCTTCCTGTCCACAGCCCCACCAGCATTTGTTGATTTCTTGATAGCAGCCATTTTTTGTGGAATGAAATGGAATCCTAGCATTGTTTTCATCTGCATCTCTTCAATGACCAGTGATGCTGACATTTTTTTCATGTTTCTTTGCTGCTTTTACTTCTTCTGATAATGTCTGTTCATTTCAGATGCCCATTTTTCAACTGGGTCTTTAAATTTGACAGGTTCTGATTTTTTAAGTTCTTTATATATTGTAGATAGTAGTCTTTTGTGTGAGGGATAGTTGGTAAAATTTTTCCCAAATTGTAGGTTGTCTTTTCGCTGTTGGGAGTTTTTCTTTATGGAGATTATTTATTTATTTATTTATTTATTTTTTTGAGACAGTGTCTCGCTTTGTAGTTCAGGCTGGCCCTGAGCTCACTGTGTAGCCCAGGCAAACCTCGAACTCAGCAGTCCTCTTGCCTCTGCCTCCTGAATGCTGGGATTACAGGTATGAGCTCACACCTGGCATAGTGGTACGTGGTACTGATTGCTAGTGGTTGTGAGTCACCACGCCCGGTATTGTTGTATGTGGTTACTGGGGATCAAACCAGGGACCTTGCACTTACTAGGCAGGTGCCTGAACCACTGAGCTAAATCTCTGGCCCTTGAAGAAATTTTTTAATAAGATGAGATCCCACTTGTTGATTCTTTCTGTCAGTTCCCATGATACTGAGATTTTGTTCAGGAAGTCTTTCCCTATGCCAGTATTTCCAAGAGTTCTACCTAACCTGTCTTCCAGCAGGTTTAGTGTTTCTGTTTTAATATTTAAGTCTCTAGTCCACTTTGATTAATTTGGTGCATGGAGAAAGAGATAGATCTAGCTTTAATCTTTGGCAGGTTGAAACCCAGTTTTTCCAGCACCATTTATTAAAGAGGTTGTTTTTCTTTGAGGGTGTTTGGCTCCTTTGTCAAAGACAATGTGATTTAGTATTTCTGGAGTTATTTCTTTATCTTCTAGTCTCTTCCATTGATCTTTGGGTTTGTTTCTTTGCAGTACCATGCTCTTTTTATCACAGTAGTTTTGTAGTATAGTTTCATGTTCAGGATCATGATACCTCCTGCCGTGTCCTTATTGCCTAGAATTGCTTTTGTTATTCTAGGTCTCTTCTGGTTCCAGATGAATTTTTGGATTTACTTTAGTTCTGTGAAATATGCTGCTGGGACTTCAATTAGGATTGTAGTGAATCTATATAGTAGTTTTGGGAATATGGCCATTTTGACAGTATTGGTTCTTCCTACCCAGGGATGTCTTTCCATTTTGTGATATCCTCTTTGATCTGGTTTTTTTGTTTGTTTGTTTTGTTTTTTGGTACTGGGGATTGAACTCAGGCCCTTGTGCTTGCCAGGTAAGTGCAGTACCACTTGAGCTAAATCTCTGGCCTTGATCTCCTTTTTTCAGAACGACACATTATATTTTCTGTGAAAGAGAAAGTTAAATAAATCTTGACGTTTGATTTTCTTTTTTTTTAGACAGGGTCTTGCTTTGTAGTTCAGGCTGGCTTTGAGCTCACTATGTAGCCCAGGCAAATCTCAAACTCAGCAGTCCTCCTGCTTCTGCCTCCTGAGTACTAGGATAACAGGTTTGAGCCACCAAGCCTGGCATTTGTGGTATGTGGTACTGACTGTAGGTGGGTGTGAGCCACCATGCCCGGTATTGTTGCATGTGGTTACTGGGGAGCGAACCAGGGACCTTGCACTTGGTAGGTAGGTGCTGGAACCACCACTAAATCTCCGGTCCCCAATTTTCACTTTATTTTCAGCTTTTAAATCTTTGTTAGAAATTGGAAAATGACAGGTCAACTCCTGTTTCTTCTATTCTCATCCTTTGTACATCGACTTGCCTTCTAGAGGTCAAGCAGCCTAGCATGTTTTATTCTAAAAATTTTAGGAAGAAGCCTTTGTAAATCCAGTGAGGATTAGCATAAGTAGGAATTTCTTAATGTTTGTATATAATGTTGAGAAGAGCTGAAGTGCCTAGATATATCTTAAGTGGACTAAGAATCTCTGAATTGTGAGAATGTAATTTTATAGACATCCTGATCCAGTTGTATCTGACATTTGGGTAATTTCTCCCTTTGTTGAGAGTTGTTAGAATAAATAAAACTTTCTTATAAGTAAGTTTCTAGCACCATTCCTATACTTTCTGCCTTATACTCAGTGTATAGGATCTATTTGGTTTTATATCACTAGTTATTACTTTCTTTCCCATAAGACCTTAAATGCCCTTGATTCTTTTTTTTTTTTTTTTTTTTTGAGAGAAAGTCTCACTTTGTAGTTCAGGCTGGTCCTGATCTCACTATGTAGTCCAGGCAAACCTGGAACTCACAGCAATCTTCCTGTCTCTGTCTCCAGAGTGCTAGGATTATAGGTGTGAGCCACCATGCCCAGCATTGTGATATGTGGTACTGATTTCTGGTGGATGTTAGTCACCACGCCCAACATTGTGGTATGTGGTTACCAGGGAACAAACCAGGCTAGGCAGTCGCTGGAACCACTGAACTAAATTCCTGGCCCTCCCTTGATTCTTTTTATTTCTCCCATGTTATTTTAGAGAAAGTTACCATTAGTTCTAGGAGGGAGAAGCTCGTAGTCTTAATTTCTTTTCCTTTTGGACAGTGTTATCTTTTTCTCTGTTCATCTGTTATTCTGCTTTCAGGGCCAAATCTCTTTTAAGAAGTGTTTTTAGATTTTAAGTCCTATTATTACTTTCTTTTCTAAATTCTTTTTGAGTGTATAGTGTCTTTACAGAGAGTATAGAAACTTTTTAAACCTGTCTACCCCAACACTGTTAGCATGTCTTGGACAAATACCATGCCACACTTCTCTTTATAGCAAGTGCTCCCCACAGGTATGTACATTTCTGTAACATAATTATGAACATTTCTGTTAACATGTGTTTATTGAAATGAGGTAAAAATGAAAATACACCTTGAGCTAATGTACATCTTCTACCTTCAATTTGGCATGGATTCTTAGACCACAGAAATTTTTTTTTTTTGAGACAGGGTCTTGCTTTGTAGTTCAGGCTGGCACTGAACTCACTATGTAGCCCAGGCAAGCCTCAAACTCAGCAATCCTCCTGTCTCTGCCTCCCAAGTGCTGGGATTACAGGCGTGAGCCACCACGCCTGGCACTGTGGTATGTGGCATTGATGGCTGGTGGGTGTGAGTCTCTACGCCCAGCATTGTATGTGGTTACCAGGGATCGAACTCAGGACCTTGCGCTTGCGAGGCAGGCGCCGGAACCACTGAGCTAACCCTCTGGCCCTAAAATTGAATTCTTTAATGGTACATTTTATATACATCTCACAATTACACACAACTTTGGGGAATTTGTACCAGTATATGATACAAGTTAATCATTTTTACCCACATCCCTATCCACCCACACCTCGCACCCCCTATATACATGCTCTTTTATTTTCTTTCAGAATCATATTTATTCCTTCCCCTTATTACATTCCCACTCCAGATTTCCTTTGTAAATTTCCCATTCTATAGAAACTGTCATACTTTCCAGAGCTCATTTACATCTACAGGTGCTCATATCAAAGAAAAGATCTAGTATTTGCCTATCTGTGATCTATTTATTTCACTTATGAGTGTGTCCTCCAAGTGTATCCATTTGCACACAAATGAATGAATCTTGTCATTCTTTATGGCAGAGTAATACTCCATTAAAAACCCACATCTTCTTTATCCAATCTCCAGTTGATGGGCATTTGGGTTGTTTCCAAGATTGAGCTATCATGAACTGAGCTGCTATGAACAAGGGTGTACATCTGTCTTTCCAATGTGATTTTTTTAAATTCCTTTGGGTATATCCCTAGCAGGGGGATGGCAGGGTCAAATGGGACCCCTAGTCCTAGTTTTCTGAGAAATCACACATATCTCCACAATAGTTGCACAAGTCTGCAATCCCACCAACAGTGGAGAAGAGTTCCTTTCTCTCCACAGCCTCGCCAGCATTTCTTGTTGGTTGATTTTGTAATTGCGGCCATTCTTTGTGGAGTGAGATGAAATCTCAGTGTTGTTTTCATTTGTATCTTTCGAATGACCAGTGATGCTGAACATTTCTTCATATGCTTCTTGGCTGCTTTGACTTCTGCCTCTGAGAAGTGTCTTTTCATTTCAGATGCCTATTTTTGAACTGGGTCTTTAAACTTGGGGAGGCTGATCTAAGTTCTTTATATATTGTAGATAATAGCCCTTTGTCTGATAAACAGCTAGTAAAGATTTTTTCCCATGTTGTTGGTTATCTTTTAGCAGTGCCTGTGACTTATTTTGCTGTGCAGAAGCTTTTCAGTAGGTTGAGATCCCATTTGTTGATTCTTTCTTCTAGTTCTTGTGCTGTAGAGGTTTTATTCATAAAGTCTCTGCCTAAGCCAGTGTCTCCGAGAATTTTTCCTAACCTGTTTTCCAGCAGGCTTATTGTTTCTGTTTTAATGTTTAAGTCTCAAATCCATTGTTAATTTAATTTTGTACACGGTGAAAGAGATAGGTCTAGCTTTAGTTTTTGGCAGGTTAAAGCCCAGTTTTTCCAGCACCATTTGTTAAACAGGCTGTCTTTCCTCCATTGGGGATGTTTGGCTCCTTTGTTGAAGTTAAGGTGGCTTAGTGTATTTGGGGTTGTTTCTGGATCTTCTGATCTATTCCACTGGTCCTCCAGTCTGTTACTTTGCCAGAACCATGTAGTTTTTATCACAGTGGCTTTATAGTAGAGCTTTAAATTGGGGATTGTAATACTCCCTGCCATGTCATGGTTGCTTAGAATTGCTTTTGCTATTCTAGGTCTCTTGTGGTTCCAGATGAATTTTTGGATTATTTTCTCTAGCTCTGTGAAGTATAGTGTTGGGATTTCAATTGGAATTGCATTGAATCTGTATAGTAGTTGTGGAAGCATAGCCATTTTGATGATGTTGGTTCTCCCTACCCAGGAACAAGGGGTGTCTTTCCACTTTCTGATATCCTTTTCTATCTCGTTTTTCAGAGTCCTATATTTTTCAGAGTAGAGCTCTCTCACCTCCTTTGTTAGGTTGATCCCTAGATATTTCATTTTTCTAGGTGCTGTTGTGAAAGGGATTTACTCCCCAATTTCTCTTTCAGTGAGTCTGTAAACTAGAAATTTCTTATTTTCATTTTGTAAAATAATTAGCTTGTGGTAATTTAATAGTTGGATTTAAGTAGTATCTTTCCTGAGAATGACCTTTTGTTTCTTTCTTTCTTCCTTTCTTTTTCTGGTACCAGGGATGAACCTATGACCTTGCACCTGCAAAGGAGGCCTTGCCACTGAGTTAAATCCCTGTCTCCATTTATTTATTTCCTTAACATTTAAATGGATCTTCATGTATCTTCTTCAAATACTTACAAGATAGGTAGAGGCTCCTGTTTTTGTTTCTGCTAGCTTCTGGGCTTACTCTGACATTCCACACTTGGAGATAAAAGTAAAAAACAGGTGGCTTCTTGATGGTCCTGGTGGCCCAAAAGAATGTGCTTTTCAGATCTCACCTGAGACTGAGCATTCCAGGTGTCACCTGCCTGGGAAGGCTCTTTGATTTGCATCTGCCTGCAGAGAGCGGATTTGGCAACTGGCACTCTTGTCCTTTGGTTTGTCATTTTAACTTATGGCTCCCAAGTTTTCAAATGTGGAGGGTTCAGTTTTTTTACCAGCTGCTTTAGCAGCATTGATCTCAATGCTGGAGGAGCTATAAGGTATAAATAGCAATTCTTAACTAGTGCTCACAAGTTGAAACCCTTTAAAATTCCTATTCTCGGGCCAGGCATTTAGCTTAGTGATTCCAGCACCTGCCTCAGTGCAAGGAAACAAGTTTGATCCCTGTTGCCAAAAAGTAAAAATAAATAAAATTGCTATTCTCTGGGTGACTCCAGAGAATTCTGAGTTAGTAGTTGGGGGAGGGTTTCTCATCACTTTTTAAAAGTCCTTAATGTACTTTGAGCCATATTCAAGTGAGATAAATTGGGCACATGTGATTGAATACTGCCTTGTTTCTCTGGTGTGAGAAACCAAAAGTGGAAATAAGGACCAAAATGTATAATAGACACTGAGAAATGGGAAGAAAATGTTCAAGAAAGAAGGGGAACAAGAAAGGGAGGGAGGAAAGAAAGGACAAAAAAAAGAATAGAAAAAAATGGAAAAAATCTTTTGTAGACAAGAAGTATTGAGGGAAGGGAGAAGAATGAGAAAAAGGGAGGAAGCAAGGTATATCATGTACAGGTGCAAATTTCCTGTGATGAATGTGATTCTTATGTGTATCTAAAATGTACCAATAAATGTTCTGGTTCCAAAAAACTCTTAGATAATTTTTCTAATACTACATGCAGCAAGAGTTGAACACTACTGCTCTTGATAAAGACAGAGTCAAGTCAGGCACAGTGGTGTATGGCTGTAACCCCAGCATTCTAACAGGATCATAAGCCCCACCCAGGTAATTTAGCAAGACCCTGTCTCAAAATCAAAGAAAGGCTGCGGATGCAACTTAGTACAAAAGCTCTGGGTTCAACCCCTGGTAAAGAAAAACAAAACAAAACAAACAAAAAACCTGAGAGGCAAATGTCACACCAAAGGTCAAAAATGATTAAGCTGGTAGAATGTTTTGTAACTTTTTCTAATTCTGACCTTTGGTCACTCAAGCCCTTCACTTCCACGAGCCTTTTTCCCCCCTTATTGGACCTCTTTGCCTGTGTACCTCTCTTGCTGGAAAACAATTAACTAATATGGCATTGAAATAGCTAATGGATGTTAATAATTGACCCCCACCTCTCAGTACACTGCATGACTAGAAAAAAAAAAAGAAAACGACTATCATTTGGCAATTTCAGACCCATGTGGTGCTGCTTTATTGATTTATTAGGTGAGAGGAAACAGTTTAAGGAGTCAGGGCCTGTGTTCAAGAAAACAGTATGATGTTGGGCATGGTGGCTCATGCCTGTAATCCCAGCCCCCTGGAGGCAGAGGCAGGAGGATTCCCGAACGTTCAAAGCCAGCCTAGGCTAGATAGTGAGTTCAGGGACAGCCTCCTAACCTTCAAAAGCAAGACCCTGTCTAAAAAGAAAAAAGAGAGAGAGAAAGAAAGGAGAACAACCCAGCTTTCAGCCCTCCACTGGACACTGCTCAGGTAACACCTATGGTTGTTTGGAGTAGGACAATGCAGAATGTGTGTGGGTGTTAAGCCGCCTTCCTGCTCAAGACGTAGTGGGAGAGCCAGCTTTGTTTAGTATTTATTTTTTTATTTAGGTGCCTGGGATCAAACTCAGGACCTGGCACTCAAAAGGCAGGCGAGGTGCCACTGAGCTACCTCGCCAGCTGTATCATTTCTAAAGACATGCGTGGCTCTGTTCAGGACAAACACAGTGAAGACTCGACCTTGCCTTTGTTATTTTGCCACTGATCTGCAGTGAGAGCGTCTTTGAAGCTGCTGCCAAGCCTTTCAGAGGAGAGCAAAGGTTAATTTCATTTTTAGGGAAATGATCTGAAATGTGTTCCAGTTCCTCAGCAAGGAGATAGTGTGCAGCACTTGGAAGTTGGCTTGCCCCTTTCTTTCTTTTTTTTTTTTTTTTTGCTTTTTGGAGACAGGGTCTCGCTTTGTAGTTCAGGCTGGCCCTGAGCTCACTATGGTGCCCAGGCAAGCCGCCGCGAACTCAGCAATCCTCCTGTCTCTGCCTCTCGTGTGCTGGGATAACAGGCGTGAGCCACCACGTCCAGCATTGTGGTATGCGGTGTTGATTGTTGGTGGGCGTGTCTCCACGCCCAGCATTATATGTGGTTACCGGGGATTGAACTCAGAACGTTGCGCTTGCGAGGCAGGCGCCGGAACCACTGAGCTAACCCTCCGGCCCCGGCTTGCCCCTTTCTTGTGTCCCTCGTAGCAGTATGTCTGTAAGCTTCCCTGGTTTAACCTATAGCTTGTTTAACACCTTCCCATTCTCTTCTTGCTAGTGAAACATTGGTGGAGATAGAGAAAAAAAGAGGCTCGTTTTTCAGTGCTATATTTTGTAAAATAATCTTTCCAACTCAACCTTTCTCCTTTTTCTTGAACCTTTTTCTGAATTTGGTCCCTGGATCTTCTAAAAAATAGCCCCAGAGTTTAAATTTGCTGCCATGTTTGTTTTGTTTTTTGCTGTACTACTTACTAACAACTTCAGGCACCCTCGCGTGCAGCGCTGCCAGAGGAGCTCCCTTATGTCCAGCAGAGGGCGTCCTACTCCTATGAAAAATTTCTGAGTGCCTTTCCCTTCACCAATTTGACACATGCCAGTACTTGCTGTATTCTTGGTGTTAATCCAGTGTAAATTGAAATACATTTTTTAAAATCTGTACTCCTACATGGCATGCTTGTGCTATAGTTACAACATTTCCTGGAGAAAACCAGATCATAAAGCTGGGCATGGTAGTACATGCCTGTAATCCCAGCACTTGTAAAGCAGAAGAACCGCCACAAATTCCAGGCCAGCTTGGATTATATAGTGAATTCAAGAGCAGCCTGAACTACATAGCAAGTCTGTCTCAAAAAAAAAATCAAATAAAATGAGACAAAAACTAAAACCAAACAAACAGGCAAAACAAAACCAGGTCATAGTTTAAGGGATGAACTATCCATCACAACAGTGGTTTCCCAATTGGTTGACAGTCTAAAAGTTGACATTTCTCCATTAATTTCAGTTCTGTTTGCCATGACACTGAGTTTGTAGGTACTTTTGTAATTGACATGCTGGGTTGAGGGGGAAGCAGCTACTCTTAGGAACAATTACCAGCTATTTATCTGTTTCTAAGTTTTCATATATGAGCAAATCAGATTACCTACACATTCCTAATTCTAACACTGGTAACTTACTGATATTGTCAAAGGCAACCCTAAGGATACAGGATGTCCAGGAGTCTGTCCTTTGGGTGTCAACACATCATTTGCAGAACAGTAGCTCAGTAGGAGGCAATGGCACTTAGTAAAGCCTGAGCCCTGCGAAGTGAAAGGCCTTCACATACCTTCCATGGGTCCCATGTCTTAGCCCTGCAGTGAGAAACAAACATTTGCCAAAGTAAGTAAAATTTGCATCTTGAAAGTGTGGGATCTCTCTAGGCATACTTGGGCCTGAGGAACAAGGTCAGCTCTGCCAAAGGCAGAATGGGGATTCTCTTCTTCCTGTGTCTGATACCTGATACCCTCCTTTGTGCTTAATCTTAGAAGTATGGATATTATATGGGTTTGGGGCTAATGTTTTATTTATTTGTGTGGTTTTTTGTTACTTATATTAGTTTGCTAATTTATTTTAGTGGTGTAAGGATTGAACTTAGGACCTTGTACTGAGTTATATTCCTACCCCAACCCACCCTTTTTTTTTTTTTCCCGCTTTGTAGTTCAGGCTGGCCCTGAGCTCACTGTGTAGCCCAGGCAAGCCTCCATCTCAGCAATCCTCCTGTTTCTGCCTCCTGAGTGCTGGGATTACAGGCGTGAGCCACCATGCCCTGCACTGTGGTGTGTGATATTGATGGCTGGTGGGCGTGAGTCACCACGCCCAGCATTGTATATGGTTACGGGGATGAACTCAGGACCTTGTGCCTGGAGCTGGAACCACTGAGCTAAGTCTCCGGCCCAACCCACCCCTTTTTTGAGACAGAGTCTAAATTGCTAAATTGCTCACAGTAAACTTCAATTTGTCATCCCCTTGCCTCTGTTTTTCAGAGTGCTGAGATTACAGGCTTGAGCCACTATCCTTGGCTTTTTTTTTAATAGATACATCCTTTAGACTCGGATTTGTTGCATTAAGAAATAATACAATAGGGCCGGAGGGTTAGCTCAGTGGTTCCGGCACCTGCCTCGCAAGCACAAGGTCCTGAGTTCTATCCCGGAAACCACATAGAATGCTGGGCGTGGAGACTCACGCCCACCAACCATCAGTACCACATACCACAGTGCGGGGCGTGGTGGCTCACGCTTGTAATCCCAGCACTCGGGAGGCAGAGACAGGCGATTGCTGAGTTCAAGACTTGCCTGGGCTACATAGTGAGCTCAGAGCCAGCCTGAACTACAACAAAGCGAGACCCTGTCTCAAAAAAAAAAAAAAAAAAAGAAATAATACAATAACAGCTAATGCTTGCTAAACATATGGGGGGGGTGCAACTCAGTAGTAAAGTGCTTGCCTACCATGCGTAAGTCTATAGACTTGATTGCTAGCGCTACAAAAGAAAAAAAATTGCTTTATGTCAGGGTGTTTTAAGCTGCTTTTTCTCATATATCCTGACAACAGCATTATGAGGTGATGACTATTAACCTCATTTTATAGATGGAGAAATTTGCTCTGAGATGGTATTATTTGTTTTGCTCAGCATGGCCTCAGTAGAAAGTTGCAAACATGGGATTTAAACCCAACTAGTCCAGAGGCTGGGAGTACAGCTCAGTGGTAAAGTGCTTGTCTGGCATGCTTATAGCCCTGAGTTCCATCTCTAGCATCCGAACAAACACAACACCAAAAGCCTTTTAACTATGAGTTTATATTCTCTATATCATGGCCTCCTTTTATTTTATTTTATTTTTTTTAGTTTTTTGAGACAGGGTCTTGGTTTTTTTTTGTTTTGTTTAGTTTTGTTTTGAGACAGGGTCTCACTTTGTAGTTCAAGCTGGCCCTGAGCTTACTACTAGCCCAGGCAAGCCTCGAACTCAGCAATCCTCCTGTCTCTGCCTCCCGAGTGCTGGGATTACAGGCGTGAGCCACCACGCCCGGCCCAGGGTCTTGTTCTTTAATTCAGGCTGGCCTTGAGCTCACTATGTAGCCCAGGAAGCCTTGAACTCAGCATTCCTCCTGCCTCTACCTGTTGAGTACTGGGATTATAGGCATGAGCCACCACATCCAGCATTGTGAGGTATGGTACCAGGGATCTAACTGGGGACCTTGTCCTTGCTAGGCAGATGCCAGAACCACTGAGCTAAATTCCTGACCCTTTAATTTTTTTTTTTTTTTTTTGAGACAGGGTCTCATTTTGTAGTTCAGGCTGGCCCTGGGCTCACTATGGTGCCCAGGCAAGCCGCCACGAACTCAGCAATCCTGTCTCTGCCTCCCGAGTGCTGGGATTACAGGTATGAGCCACCACACCTGGCATTGTGGTATGCGATGTTGATTGTTGATGGGTGTTGATTGTTGGTGGGCGTGAGTCTCCACTCCCAGCATTATATGTGGTTACCAGATCGAACTCAGGACCTTGCGCTTGCGAGGCAGACGCCGGGACCACTGAGCTAACCCTCCGGCCCCTGGCCTTTTAATTTTAATTTTTATTTTTTTGAGACAGGGTCTCACACAGCTCAAACTGGCCATCAACTCACTAGGTAGTTCAAACTGGCCTTGAATTCATGGTGATCCTCCTGTCTCAGCCTCTCAAATTGAGAGGGATTACAGGTGAACACACCAGAGCTAGTTTGTTTGTGGTGCTGTGGCTCTAACCCAGGGCCTCAGCCTGCAGACAAGTACTCTGCTACAGCACTACACACTCGACCCATTATGGTTCTTTGAAGTCCACAAACCTTGACCTCCTCTCTGGATGTTGTGAGGCAGAGCATGGAAGCATTAGGTGGACCGAGAGAACAGGATCTAGTCACGTCGGTTCACTTATGTATCACCTTCTTAATCCACTTCCAGTTACTACGGCCTGAAGAGTGTCCTGGACATACTCGATGTACAGATTATGCATAGAGTCCTGGGAGTAGCTTTTCTGGAACACAGGCCTCCCGCTAATCCAGAGTGAGATCAGAGAGGCAGCTCATATCCTAAAGTCTTAGAAATTAGGGTAAGTTTGGGTTCTGATTACAGCCTCAGCTGGCTTTCTGCCTTGATATGAACAGCTCAGCCAGGAGATCTTGGCATTAGTCCTTTCTGAACCCCTGTGACTTCCTCCTAAGGCTTCCATAGGGCAGATCAGTCAGAGAAGTGGGCAAGGCTACTATCCTCAGAGTAGACTACAGGGGAGCAAGAGCATGTTAAGTAAGCCTTGCTTTTATAAAGTCAAACTTCTGTCTAGCTGGAGCCTAGAGGCAGTGTGTCCAGCCGCTGAATGCTTCTTCTTATGCTGACTGGGTCCGGTAGAAGACATGGTGACAAGAGACTCACAAAAATAAGAGAGAGGAAGGAGATCTGGACGTGGCAGGGCTGGACAGGGAAGAGCTGGGGCAGGAGAAGCCTTTGTACCTCCGTGCCTCTGGCTGCCAAGATGAGAGCAGCTGGGGGAATCGGTGCAGTTCGGCAGTGCAGTAACCAACACCAAGGATTGTTTATTTCAGTAGGTGGTAATCTTCGTGAGTGATTCAAAATCCTAGAGGCAGTGTGGTATCCTGGTTGAGTACTACAATAGAAAAAGGGCATCAGTGGAAAAATGGGTGATGTTTGAGTCAAATTTGGAGTTTACTATGTTGTAAAAATGTATAAATACTACACTTGAAAAAAATCTCTTTTCCATGTCTGTTTCATGGGTACTAGTTACTCTGCCATAACCAACCAATATATATGTATATCTATAACCATGTGAGTGAGTTGTATTTTATACACATAGCAAGATATTATGTACACTTTCTGGCTCTGACTTTAAAATTTTTTAAAGTTTTCTTTTTAACCACAATCTTCCTTCTTTTTGTTTTCTGTGTGTGTGCGTGTGTGTGTGTGTGTGTGTGTGAGAGACAGAGTGTGTGTGTGTGTGTGTGTGTGTGTGTGTGCGCATGCGCACATTAAGGATCATCTAAGGCAGAGCCTTGGACATGCTGAGCTATACCCCTGACCCTTAAGATACTTTTTTTTTTTCTTGAGGTACCAGGGATCAAACTCGGGCACAGTACCATTTGAGCTAAATCCCCCTTCTTAAGATACTTTTTAATATCTACTAAAAATTACTTGTTTAGGAGCTATTTATTTCTTTATTATTTGTATAGGCTATCAAACTCAAGACCTTGTGCTTGCCAGGCAGACATGATGCCACTGAGCTAAATTCCTAGCTAGAAGCTATTTATTATTTCTAACATTTGCATCTTAAATTACAACTGCAACTTCAGTAACACTGTGTACCTGGCCTTTTCATTTACCAAAGGTAAACCAAAGGTTTTTGTTGAGCTATTTTTAGGATCTAGCAAGACAACCAGGAGCTCTGTCCTGAGAACATTACAACCTGTACCAGGACTCAGTAGAGAGTACTTAATAAAGGTCAAATATTCTTGTTTGAACTGGTTTGCTGTAGTTTAAATCTACTCTAATGGATAAATGAAATACTGTTTCTGACCACCGTTCCAAAAGAACTGGAGGCTTTCATATGGTCTTTGTAGGGCTGCACCTGTTCTTTCTATGTGTCATGGGCACTGGACTCAATGAACTCTTGGTAATAAACGATACAACTTCTAACATTGGTGTAGTGCTTTCCATTAACTAAGCATTTCACATTATGATTTTATTCCTCACAACTGAGATTTAGAACTATTTTACAATGGAAAAAAAATCTAAACAGTGTGGTGATGCATTCCTGTAATCACAGCTACTCCAGAGGCTGAGGCAGGAGGATGGCAAGTGTGAAGCCTGGGCAACTTAGTGAAGCCATTTCAAAATAAAGAACAAAAAAGACTAGAGCTGTAGCTCTGTGTGAATGCTCTGTACTGAAAGAAAGAGGGAGAGACAAAGACAGGGGGGAGAGAGAGAGAGAGAAAAAAAGTTTTTTTGAAGGCATGAAACAGTTCTGAGTCATGTCCCCCTTTCACTCTTTTAGGCTGGAGTTCCCTGTTGCCAAAGCTCAGTTGATGAAAATGTTTTCTTACCTGTTTCTACTTCCTCAGTAGGTAGTTACTATTGAAGATAATGTTTGAGGACTTCCCCATAGCACCAAACTATGTACAAAAAAGTAAAACAAAGAATAGAAAGCAAAAATATGACGTGAAATTAGAAGATATTTGAACTCTACCAAATGATGACACTGTGTAATCAAATGTATCATTAATGTTATAGTGATAATTACAACTTTGCAAACCTGAAATCAGTACAAACCTGGAATCAGTTTTACCAGGGGCCATCTTGCTAAAAGATGTTACAGTTTGTACTCCTCACACACAGGTTCTGCCTCCAAGGATTTAATATATCATAAAAAAAGTATTTTTAAGAAAGTATCTGTACTGGCAGATGTGGTGGTACACACATGTAATACCAGCACTTGGGAGGCTGAGGTAGGATGATTGCTATGAATTCAAAGCCAAACTGAACTACATAGCAAGACCTTGTCTCAAAAAACCAAAGGGGCTGGAGATTTAGCTCAGTGGTTCTGGCACCTGCCTTGCAAGTGCAAGGTCCCGAGTTAACCACGTACCACAATGCTGGATGTGGTGACTTACGGCTGTAATCCCAGCACTTGGGAGGCAGAGACAGTAGTATTGCCTTGAGTTTGATGCTAGCTCACTAGCATCGCTGCCTCCATGGATTTAGTGAGCTCAGGGTCAGCCTGAACTACAAGGCAAAACCCTGTCTCAAAACAAAAAACAAAAAACAAAAAAAAAAAGAAGAGGAAAAGAGAAGAAGGAACATGTTTTCACAATGCTGCCATTGTATTAGGTATTATAATCTAGAGAAGATTTTAAATATGCAGGGCTATGTACATGGATTATATGCAAATACAGACACAATGCCATTTGGGGCTAGAGATTTAGCTCAGTGGTTCCTGCGCCTGCCTCACAAGTGCAAGGCCTTGAGTTCGATCCCAGTAACCACATACAATGCTGGGCATGGTGACTCACGCCCACCAGCTATCAATACTGCATGCCACAGTGCTGGGTGTGGTGGCTCATGCCTGTAACC